>ML390554.1:0-88633 GCA_005239525.1 Nicotiana knightiana | reverse complement strand
AAATTGTAGGTTATGCTAGTCTAGGAGATGACGTAGGCATTTTCTTGCTTGATTATGGATGTGTTTGTCACATGAAAATTAAAAATTTCTATTGCTAGCCCCTTTGAACCTTTTGACCTTTTCTTTGGTACCCACATTACAAGCCGTACCCTTATTTTGTTCTTAAATTGAGATTTTTGCACCTTTTCCTCCTAAGGCACTTAGTCGCTAAAAGAAGTAAGGTGAGATATTGGGGATTAACTTTTGAATGGAACCATGGAAAAGCCCGTTAGTGCACTAAAAACAAACTGTATTCAAAAGTCATTGGCCATTGAATTTTCATGTATGGAGTGTGAGGAAAGAAAGAAAAATAATTGTACAAAAAGATACACACCTCCAAGTTTCTATTGATGTGTGCCAGTGANCACTAGCCAATGAACTTTCATGTATGGAGTGTGTGTAGGAAAGAAAGAAAAAAAAATGATAGTAAAAGTATGTACAAAAAGATACACACCTCCAAGTTTTTATTAATTTGTGCTAGTGAAAATATAGAAGTGCTTAATTGAAAAAGGGTTATGTTGAATATGAATTGTGGCAAGAGAATTTGTTGAGAAGAATATGTGTTGAGTTGTGAAGGTAGTGTATTAAAGTGCTTAGGAGGGTTAGTCATTATTCCTAAATATATAATACCCGTCTCTTAGCCTACATTACAACCTTAAAAGTCCTAATTGATCCTAGATTTGGCTAACTTGAATTAGTGAGATCTACATTACGGGCAAGCTTATGGTACGACCACGGGATGCATATGAATTTTTTGTGAGAGTGAGGGAATTTATTCAATTGTGTGATGTCCTTAAATTATGTTCAAAAGCATATTTGAATGTGTGGACTAGTTATATTCACTCTTTTGATTGTTGGTGAGGACACATGATCTCATGAACGATAGGTAATGTTGTAACTTTCTTGTTTGGTAGGTGCGTGAATTGAGAGGGCTTAGTGGTTGCAAGTTGACTCTTGAGGTTGGGGTGGTTGCAATTAGGTTGTTGGTATGATTGATTAAATGGTTATACTTGGACATGTTTAAAGAAGGGAAAGAATGTGAAATTTTGTATGTTCATACTTGATTGCCAGTAGCGTTCATAGTGAAGGGGTAAGGTGTGTGATTAAAAATTAAAATACTCCTTGATAATTAAATGTGTACGTGTTGAAGGGTAGTAGATTGTCCCGTTGCTCGAGGACGAGCAAGAGTCTAAGTGTGGGGTGTTGATGTGTGGCTATAATTCACGGTTTAAAGCATTATGTACCTTACATTTTATGTGCGTTAATGATAAAAATACACGTCGTATGTGCATAATGGAGTCTATTTCATGTGTAGGTGAATTGGAGATGGAAGTCAAGCTAAATGGATGCATAAATGTCAAAAATACGCTCAAGAATCGAAAAGGAGTGACCCGAGCTATAGCCGGGCGTTTGAGCTGTAAAGCCTGGTCATACCAGGCTATAGCTGTGCGTTTGGGCTATAAAGCCTGGCATGACCAGGCGTTAGAGCCCTAACGCCAGGCCTGGCCAGGCTTTATCCCGGCGTTTGGGCCATAAAGCCTTGTCCCTGGTCCGGTCAAATCCAAGTTTTGAAGGTTTAAAGTGTTTCCCGGTTTGAATAGAAGTCTCCTACACGTTTAGGGTTTGTCCCAAACATATAAATAGATCCAAAAACACAACTTTGAGGGGGGGATGCTATTTTTGGAGAGAAGATACACACGGGATCATTAGGAAGGGAAGGATTTCTCAGTTTTTTTCATCTTATTCTAGTATTTTCAATTTATGCAACACTTATGCAATTGTTTGATTCTAGCATGAGTGGATAAACACCCATTGTTCCGGGGTTATGGTTTAGCCATGAATATTGTTATTCGACATTAATTTAACCTTGATTATAGTTCACTCAATATATGATTGTTTCTTCAATTCTGTGTTTAATTGCTTAATTGTCTGGCCAGCAATTTGGTTCTATATACTATCTATGTTATGCTTGGGAAAGCCGTATATAGATTAGAGAGGAATTGAAGAGAGCGCGATCTTAACCTTTCAGGGGAGCGGATTTGTGGTTAGGATAGGAATATACCTAGTCACCGTGCTTAATTAAACATCGTAATCTTAGTGCGTTCTAATAGATTAATTTCATAGGAATATAGGCGTTAATCTATTGAGAATAGGCGAGTAGTGCTTCGGGAGAAGGCTATGAGAGCGTTTATCGATTAATTAGCAACCATGAGTGAATTATATGAAAGGGAGAGTTAATTAGAATGCAATACGAGTGGTGAATTGATCACAACCCTGGAATATTTGTCTCTACTGAATACACAATAATACTCTCGTTACTTGATAATTAGTTCTTTCATAGAATCGTAGGATAAAATAGTTACATTCCTGGATTTTATTTTGGCTTGATTTAAATAACAATTAGAGTGATTTTGCAAGTAGTTTACACAAGTCCCTGTGGGATCGACATTCGATTTAACATTATATTACTTGCTACGACCACGTATAATTGCATGTTTGGGACCAACAAACGCGAAGAAGGAAACTAGAAGGCACTTGAAACTGCAGAAAACCAGATTTTTTTTCTAAGTCCAAAACATCTTGTAGCCTATCTGAAACTAACCGGAGCCCTTGGGGCTCCAAACCAAACATGCACACAAGTCCTAAGACGTCATACGAACTTGCTCGCGCGTTCAAATCGCCTAAATAACACCTAGAACTACGAATTGAACACCAATTCGAGTGAATTTTTCAAGGCAAAAATTCTTATTGTTTATCAGTTTTTTTACATATAAGCCTTTCGGGTCAATACCCGAACAGCGCACGTAAATCAAAGAAGGCTAGAATAAGGTTCTAAAGGTTTTGAAACACAGAGTTTGGTTCTAAAACAAAAGATGATCTATCGGATCATCACATTCTCCAACTCTAAAACAATTGTTCGCCTTCGAACGGACATAGAAAAGTACCTGAACTGGTTAATATGTGGGGATATCTACTCTGCATGTCCGACTCAGACTCCCAAGTAGCTGCCTCGACATTTCACTTCTGAATTTTTATGTTAGTATAACTATTAGTGTTATTGAATCTTACCAACACTTCTCTTTCTTTTATATTCTTAATATTAAAATATTTTCTTAGTTAAGCTTGATACTAGAATTTTAAAAAAAAATAGAATTAATAAGCTTTTGAGATTATGTTTGTGATTGCTAGATATTTGTTTTACATCCAAACATGATTTAATAACAACAAATTTGGTTAATATAAAAAATTTAAATATAAGAGAAACAATTGAATGACTATTATGTTATTTAAAAGAAATACATGTAAACCTCGAAAAAGACTCCTAAACTTGGGGGGAAAATAAGGACTCCGAAATCATGAAAAGAAAAGTAAGGACTACTAAAATTTTGCAACAAAAGATACTCGCAAGCCTGATATTAAAAAAAGATTCTTCTGAAGTGATTGGAATTCAATACCCTAAATCTAAATGTAGTTTATACGAAGAACTCGAATTAAATAACATAATTTTCCAGATCAAAGTCCTAAGTGTTAGGAAAATAATTATGTGGCTATTCTTAAATATTATGAAAATAATTAAATTGATGTTCCTACAATTTAGAAAAATAGCTTAAATTACTATTTTGTCAAATGTGAAAGCTAGTTAAGATTTTACCTTAAAAACTAATAGTAAAAATTAAATACTAAGAGCTCTTAGAATCTTTTTAACATTATTCTTTTATTAATGAAGAAATTTGACAAAGATAAACATACATGAAAGAAAGTTCTTTTTATAGTAGTGTTTTTTTTACTCAAATAAAGTTATCATCGTTTTTGCATGTTTATATTAGGGAAACGAGACTCAAATTCAAATGCATACGACGACATGAGAATAATTGATGTTTAGTATGTAAAGTTCATATATTTATTGTTCACTATAAACTAACAAAACTGATACATCACGATTCATATCGCGGCAAAATTCAACCAGGCCACTATGCAAAGTTAGCAATCAGGTATAAGCATTTACGACAATAACAAACCCAATTTGATTCCAACATGTGGGGTCTAGGGAGGGTAGTCTGTACGCAGACCTTACCCTACCCCTACCTAATGCAGGTAGAGATGCTAATCAGGTATAAGCATTTTTCGGGAGAAAAAAAAAAAACCTTCAGTTATCAAAGCTAATATCATCATAGGAGGTGAGAACTGAGAACTGCTTTGCTTGCTGTCTAAAATGCAGTTCATTGACAACATTGCTGCATGTTTTCTGACTGTAGTAACAGTATATTATTCACATATATCAACCAATTCAATGTCATACTGGAGCCATGAGTCTGGCGGTACTGGAGGCCTACCGTTTTTCCCAAAGCTGCATCGACAAAAGGCATGAACGCATAAACTTTTTATCACAACGAAGAAGTTTAAAGATGTGTGTTTTCAACAAGATATGATGTGTATATACCCCAAAGATGGTGGAACAGTTAGTCTTCTCTTTTCACCAACATGCATACCTATACAACTTAGTTTAGGCACGCATAAGAGATAGAACGCTTAAGATATAAAGTATACACTTTCAGTTTATAAAAATGATTACCTTCAATGCCAATGTTCAACCCCTTTACCATGTTCTTGTCACCTGATCAAAGACAGCAAATAAATATGAAGAGGCAAAACTTGTATACAGGAAGGAGTGAAGAGAACTCCCTTGAAAATCACAGGAAAAACTAAAAAGTTCCACCTAAACTATATATGCTCCTCATCCGTTTGTCCAGACAACTAAAAGATCAGTGTGTGTGAGAGAGAGAGAGACCTAAACGGAATTTATGGGGAGCTTCACCAATGTTAGAGCCAACAACGCATCCTGTACCTCTTAATTTGGCAATGAAATAAATTTTGACCTGGACAAAATAAAGGACAGCTTAATTAGTAGTGATTATTAGCATTGTGTTTGCACCACCTCTATCTTAATTATCAATAAAGTCAGTCACCTGCTTTCCTTTGGAAGCTACATTTCCATCTTGTTTTCCCTTCACCAACACCTCAAAAGTCACTCCATCTGATAATGTAAGTACCTGCGGTGATGCGGCACTCTCACTGATTTCCTTAGTATTTGCAAGTGAGCCTTGATTTTCCATATCCAATTGAGATGATGATATATTTGAGTCACAACGATTTTCGTGGTTTTCAATCTTCCTTTTCTTTTCTTTCGTTCTATCCTGAGAATGGCACATATCAGTTACTGGCTCAGGACTTTGGTTTGGAGCTCTGCATATTCAAAGTACAAGTCAGACCTTAAGCATGCCTCAGAAGAGGTCTGCAGTTCAATCGTACAATAAACTTAAATACACAAAATATTTTTCAAATACTTAAAGCCTAATTTGAAAATTTCAACTATTAAAAATGAAACATATTCACTTATGTATTTGAGGTCTGCAGTTTGTTGCTTCACACATGAGCTTAATTCTTTTCTCTGCACCAGATACACACAGTATTTTATTTTGTTGCTGCATACAAGATATTTTACTAATGAATAGTTATGAGACTGAGTGAAAACAAAAATAAGTTGAGTGAACAATCTAATCTAAAGATAGAACTCGTTTATTTATTTGTTTAGTCAAAGTCTACAACAGACACCAATAAAGCTTATAGCAACCATGTCATCAGGCCTACATAAAGCAGCCATTTTTAGCAGCCAGGCTATTACATTATCAAATTCTATAATAGCTACAATGTATACAAGTACTTTAAATTAGGACAAAAGGAGTAGTGTAACACAAAGATTATTGTGCGAAGCAAACCTTGGCGACGTCATTCCATCTGGTATTGTAACTATTTGATGACATGGCACTCTAATTAATCTCCTTAAGAGTTGCAAGTGAGCTTCGATTTTCCATCTCCAACTGAATGACGGTATATTTGAGTCACAATGGTTTTCTTGGTTTTCAATCTTCCTTTTCTTTTCTTTCTTTCTCTCCTGAGAATGGCACATTTCAGTTACTGGTCGGGGGCTTTTGTTTGAATCTCTGCATATTCAAGCGAAGCCAGTTAATTAGACAAGAACCTAAATGTAAAAACTACCAGAAATCATCCATAAAGGTTTTACAGTGAATAAAAGTAGATTAGATACTAATCCGAATAGCCAATCCGCTGACAGCATATTTCCCATTCTTAAGGCATCACTGGCACCTTCTTGCAAATAAAGGACTAAATGCAACTTACTGAAGGAAAATAACTCAAACGGGTTGATCAGGTGTTTAGCTTCCTTTTTCTCTTTGATTTTTTTTTTCTTGCTCATTTATCATGTGAACCAGAGTTATCGGTCAATTCTTCTCCCTTTTATATATCAATTTATAGATAACTCGTCCTTAAATTAGAGGGAGTCAAACAAGACTACCTTGATAGAGTTTAAAATTATACTCGATCTTAGTATATCTTGCTCCGGAAGTACATTTTCTAGACGTAAACTAAATTCTATTTGATCCTTGTACATCTTGCTCAGGATCAGAAATGCATTTCCTTGAAGCAAAGTTTACAATTGCAGGGATGAGGATATGAGCAAGTCCTATACTACTGTCAAAAAGGAAAAACTTGAAAGGAAAAGATAAAAAAGCTTACTTTCCAGTGATTGATTTCTGACATGGAATTATAGCCGGTGGGCAGCTGCCCTTGTTCATAGCCTTTGGTGTATCTTCTTTGAGTCCGCAATCAGTTGCTGTATTACTAAAGCTTGTACCTCTCCCCTCAACCGGAAGCAAAAGCCCTATTTTGCCTAAGAGAAAAACATCTTTGAAAATTTAGGATTGACTAATGAAGCTAGACCTATATGATTGAAGCAGAGGAAATTGAAAAACGATATGTTTGGCTTCATGAATTTTAGATCTGAAATTTTATACTTATGCATCAAACCCCAAGAAGATGAAACTTAAAGTGAGTTTGCTGAGGATATTAACCTTTCAAACTTCATAGCATCACTTCGTGTCTCACTATGTAAATAAAATAGCATTTATATCTTAAGTAGTATAATGTTCTGGAGGTATAAATTATATAACCTTGTTCATAAGAATTTTCATAGATAACTAGTTTGGGCTTTTCTTTTATAAGGTCAAGTTTACTAGCTTGTGATTGATGCATAGTTCTTGTACAATTATTTAAGCCAGAAGACTAGTTGATTTGTTCATCGAATATAATCCACACACATATTATACTGAAGAAAGATGAGCTCATATTAGCTATATATTGGATCAGCCTTCCCTATAAGGTTCCTATATAAATATGTGATGAGACTACTATCATTAAAATAATATACTGGATCAGCTCACTCTACCACAGGTTCCTATAGTAGTTACTTATGTGATCAGCTCTTTCACATGGAGATTACAAAGACTTATGTCTTGTAAAGATTATATCCATTTGCTGCCATCTAAAGGCTACAACATCATTTTTAGCCTTCCCAGCCAACTTGTAAGATTTACAAATTTACACAACTAGTAATTCCAGCCCAAACAGCCAGTGGTGGATTCACGTGGAGCCAAGCGGGTTTTCACCAAAGAATAATATTGTGTATATGTATAAATTACAATTAAAGTAGTATAAATATTTTATTTGAACTCACTTGACAACTACTATTTTACGACTAAAATTATGTACTTCTATGATTGAACCCGCTTGCATAAAATCCTGAGTCCGCCACTGCAAACAGGTCATGCATGCTGCAGCATAACTTATAAAACAGACAGAAAATATGACATAGCAGCATGTTGCACACCTGCATCATTATCGAAGCTGTTGATCCATTGGCGCATATTATCATCAGCAACGGTTTGGGTTTCCAGCAACGCTGGTTTGCTAGCTGTCAACTCTGTATTTTTCTCACATATTGCATTGCTAATGTCTTCTCCATACAAGTCACTTGACCAAAATGAAACAGTAAAGGAAAAGTGACAGAATATGATTAAGCATCAAAATAATCTTTTAGAACAAAAAAGAAAAGCAAAATAAATTCTGAATTTTCTCTTCAGATAGTGTTGTGAATTTCTGCAAGTTTGACACAAAGAGGGAGAGAGATGGGGGGGAGAGGAGTTTTTTTCAAATCGACCAGTTGTATCTCCTAATCCAATAGTATGAATACAGTTTTAGTGCTGGTACACGTTTAGTTCGTCTTAGATTAGTAAAAAGAGTAGTGAATTTTCTTGTGCTATGCTAATGCTGCCTAAATATACAATAGAAAAAACTACGCTCGAGAATGAAGGATACATTCCAAGTCCATCAGCTCCACTACTTTTACTACTGGTTTCCTTAGAAGAAAGGTAATAACCGGCAAGGTGGACACCACGTGGACCGACAACTGAGAAAACAACATCATCAAACTCCTGGAACTCAAGATCCAACTGACAGCAATGAATTTCCTTGCACAATGAGCAAATTGAAATTGGAGGCCGACTGCCAATAGCACATCGAACTATAGATCTTGATTTCCACAATCCACTACGCTCCCCCAATGTAGCCTGCAATCATCATCGAAATTCATTCTATCTCCTTTTAAATTTTTAAAAATTACCCAGTAAAGGAGACAAACCCATTTGATAATTGAGACGGTTAAGTAAATAAACCTGTGAAATCCGAACACGCCTTTTATCATTATTATGAAACTGTAGTGTGTACGGTTTCCCTGGTTCTATAAAAGCCCCTGAAGAAAGAGAAGATACAAAAACTTGGAATCAAATTGATCGTAAAAATTGGACCTTTCTGCTACATACAGAGAGATTAAGTTTGAGCCAGTGCTAAATACAAATCAGACATATGAAAACACATGATCAAACATTACCATAATGAACTGAATGCATTTATCCATATAGTTCTATCTTTGATCAAACAAAATAAACAAAGCACAAAATGGGAAAAATAAAAGGGGAAAATGGGTTGAGAATCAAACCCCAAAATGCCATATTTGGTATTGAGCGCAAAGATGCAGAGCAGAGCGGAAGGTGAAGTGCGACGTTTCCTATTCTCTATTTTTAAAAGGGTTTTGGGGTTTATGTATACTACTCTTCATCGTCACTGGTTTTCTTTCCCGCGCTTTTTCTTTTTCTTTTTTCTGATTTGTTGCCAAAATGTTGTTTATTTAGATTGCAACCGAAATTAAGCTACTTCGTATTTTCCTAGTTGTTGGTATATACTATTAATCATACGGTTTGGACTATTGTACTTTTTATTTTTTATAAAATAAGTATTTATTTAATTTATTCAATTTAATGAAATACTTTTTTAAATGGATTATTTGTTACATTGAACCTGGAAAAAAAAAAAATTAAAAATATTGAGCAAATGTCTATTGCATCTAAAGAAGAAACAAAAATTAATATGCAATTGAACCTCATTGTTTAGGCTAAAAAGGTTTATTTCGTTAAAATAATAAATTTTCTTTTTTTATTTACATATTTGGTCCCAAAAAAAGAATAATATACGGATGAAACAAATAGACATTAAGAAAGTAACTATAAAAGAATTACATGGTTTGGAACTCTATTATTTGACTAAAGTTTCTTATTCGGCTAAAACTAATGGACTGCATCTGCCGCATCATTATGCCACGTAGGGTCACTTGGTGTATACTTTTGTCACATGAAAGGGTTACATAAGTTAGAAACTAGATCTTGGTAAAATATTCTATATTTATGGAGAATTTCCTTGGGAAAGCTCTATATATTTATGTACTTATAGGAAAGTTCTAGAAAAATATAGAGGTTTCATTAGGAAGACCCTAGAACCCTATGGAATTACTAGAAAAGTCCTTGGAAGATTCTAGCTATATCGAATATTCTAAAGAGTGTACTTATTTGTAAATATGAAAGGACATGTGGAACAATTATTATATACACACTAGCCCCTAAGTGATTAGTATAAATAGCGACATTTATTTGTAAACTCACCAAACAAAATAATAAGTTCTCACTAATACAAAAGCTTCCTTTGGCAATTCTCCTGTATTATAATATTCCCTTAACGATCTTTAGTGTAGTAAGGCTGACTAGGCATAACAAGAACATGAGCAAATTGTGCAAGATCGTGAGTGAGTTGTCAAGTGCCGCACGTGTACTTAGTTAACAACTAAGGACATGACAGCAAGCTAAAATAGTGTACAGGCTTGGACCCAAAAGGAATTAATGCACAGTTGGAACAAGTGATCATTGCATCTAATAACAATAATAATAATAACAACAATTCCATCTTAATACCATACATGGAATCTAGAAAGAGTAGTGCGTACGCAACCTTACTCCTATCCTATACAGACAGAGAAGTTGTTTCCAATAAACTCTTGACTTAATTACATTTAATAAGTAAATTTTAAAAATTGTACAATTGATACTTTATTATTTTGGCTAAAATAATTTTCTTTGGCCAAAAGTAATGAAATTTCAGCCAAAATGTTTACAAATTGGCTCAAAAATGAAGAAATACGTAGCTGAAACAAATATCAATGGCATCTAACGAAGGAACAAAAAAATTTACAAAGTTGGGTAAAATATACTTTGTACATTAAGAAAAATCAAGATACGATCATGTGGCAATTAACGGTTGACAATATTCTATGTGAAAATTAATTATTTTTAAATTTTTCTTTACTCCCGTGCGCTTCAAAGAGATTGTATTCACACTCTTTATCACGTCAGCATCTGAGGGGTAAGGCTATCTATCTGCCCAATTCAGGAAGCAATTAGGACCAACACTGTTTTGAAGGCCGAAGAGGGGAAAGGTTCCATGTGAACGGCACTTGCACATAGGTTAGTCGATCCTAAGGGTCGGGGGAACCCCGACAGATAGCGCATTTCGCGCGTACTCCGAAAGAGAATCGGGTTAAAATTCCTGAACCGGGACGTGGCGGTTGACGGCAACGTTAGGAAGTCCGGAGACGTCGGCGGGGGCCTCGGGAAGAGTTATCTTTTCTGTTTAACAGCCTGCCCACCCTGGAAACGACTCAGTCGGAGGTAGGGTCCAGCGGCTGGAAGAGCACCGCACGTCGCGTGGTGTCCGGTGCGCCCCCGGCGGCCCTGGAAAATCCGGAGGACCGAGTGCCGTCCACGCCCGATCGTACAAAAATTTAAATATATCAAAATACGTCATTCAATATAAATTAATTAAAGATTCTTCCCGCAATCGTGGGATATTGTCTATTGTATAGAGTTTCTCCGGTTTCTTTATTTTGGCTCCTTTACTTGTTTTCTTTTGACTTCCTTCTCCAATTCACAAAACATTTAACATACTAAACTACCATTAATGTATTATTTTTACCAACTAATAACAAAAACTCATTTAAAAAGCATATACAAATCGGTAATATATCAACTTGTCAATATCTTCAAACTTAAGCCAGATTTAATATGGCAACTATCAAATAACGTATTAGAAATACAAGATAACCAATTAAAAACGTCACGGATCCTCCCCCCACCCATTCTCTTCGGGGTACTCTCAACGTTGAGGAACACGTACTAGGGTGTGTGTGCGACTCATTTAAATCATGAGTTGGTACAAAAGCACAAATTTGCTTGTGCTCAAATGTATTAGTAGAAAATAAATATTACACGTGGAATTATATGTGGCTGACAGAGCATGATACGTGGATCACTAAGAAGATGACAACTGGAGTGTTACTCTTAAAAGATGCACGAGTTACAAGAGGTACGAGCAAATCACTTACGAGATGAAAGGACGCAGTTGCTCGAGTCTAAATTGTTCAATGATGAGATACGGGCGGAGTGAATCAAGACAGTAAAAAGGAAAGATTCACGAACCTCAAATTAATGAGGAAGAAGAATCAAAATCGTTACAAAATCTTCATAAACAGTTACAATTGTCAATTATAACGGTTCATTAATGTCATCAATGCTCATAATGATTCGGCCATAAAAAGAAGGAAACGCTATATTTGTAAATTCCTATATAAGGGAAGAAAATTTCACTTGTAAGAACAAGTTCTGAATCATATTGTAATACAACTATTTTCTTTTGCTTTCAATCGATTACTTTTGTATTTTTTGTCACATTTATTTTCTTTCATATAATTGAGAAAGTACGAAATTTCTTGGTTATCAGTAACCCAAGTTCTTCTAAAATAGGCTTTGATTGAGAATCTTATTTTTGGTTTAATAAATTGGTTCCGTTACCGGGAATCTAATAATCTTCTTACTTTCCAAATCTTTCTCTCTCACAACCAAGTCATGTCAACTGTCAATGACAACAACCAGCTGGTGGAAGGAACTCCAGTTCCTTCACCTCAGGGAACACCACGCACTTCACGAGAAGTATCACCTGAAAGATCTGCTACTCACACAAATGAACAACATGGAGCTGAGCAAACCGTTGAGCAAGATGTTGTAAAACAGTTGATCGCTGAACACGTGAATAATTCTCTCCAAGCTTCGTGATGAGATTGACAATTGTACCACCAACTCCTCCCCCAAATAATATCGCAACTGTGAAAATTCCACGCTCGGGGCTTGCTAATTCAGGAAACGGGGGAACTCCCATTGAGTCACGTGATGGGAGACTAGGTACACCTAATAATTCTGATTTACAAACTTTATTACTAACTTTGCAGAAACAGGTGAAAGAACAAAATGACCCTATCGAGCAAATACCCGGCGTACCACCTGTGATTAAGGTAGTGAATATCGACAAATATTTGCAACAAACCTGGAAACCAAGCGTTGCTCCATTGCCCATTCCTAAGAAGGTCAAAATACCTGACATCCCAAAATATGGTGGAACGACTGATCCACGTGACCATGT
Organism: Nicotiana knightiana; assembly: GCA_005239525.1. Lineage (NCBI taxonomy): Eukaryota > Viridiplantae > Streptophyta > Magnoliopsida > Solanales > Solanaceae > Nicotiana > Nicotiana knightiana. Next base: position 75,823 of record ML390554.1, on the reverse strand, counting down.
CACTGCGTTCACCACAGGAGTAAAAGACAATGATTTAACCAAGCAGGAAATTGAATCAGTGTTGGTCAAAAAGTTTGGAGAAACATTCACGAAAGGGGCGTTAACATGGTATTCTCTTTTACCTGAAAATTCTATTGACTCTTTTGCCGAGCTTGCAGATTTATTCATAAAAGCACACTCGGGAGCTCAAAAAGTTGAAAAAAGAATGGAAGATATCTTTAAAGTGAAGCAAGGAGATACAGAATTGCTCAGAGAATTTGTAGATAGATTCCAGCATGAAAGGATGATGCTACCAAGAGTACCTGACAACTGGGCAGCCATGGCGTTCGCAAGTAATCTAAATGAAAAAAGTTCAGAAGCCACAAGAAGGTTCAAATAAAGCTTACGATAATTCCGCACCACAACATGGAATGATGTATATAACAGTTATAGTACCAAATTGCGGATTGAAGAAGATATCATTGCTCAATCAAAGGTTGATGAGAAAACAGGATCAAGGCGGTCGGAATATGAAAAGAGGTCTGGTAGCCTTATATGGGTCCATCAGGAAGAGATACACATTCCAGGCCAGAAAATGTGTGGTCTGACCATAGATTGACGAACGGAGAATTAGGTTCATCATCATCTAGGTTCAGAAAGATCGAGGTGTGTGTGATAGGGATACCAACACAAATACAAGGATTGGAGACTATAGTTTCAACATCAATACTTCTGAATTGGTAGATGTTTTAAAGAGTATGGGAGATAAGGTGCGATGGCCAAAGGAAATGAGATCAAACTCGAACAGAAGAAATCTAGATTTCTGGTGCGAGTTTCATAATGACCACAACCATAAAACATCATATTGCAGAATGTTACAAGGTGAGGTAGAACATTTGTTGAAGCAGGGATACTTGACAGACATGTTCAGCGAGGTAAACAGTCTTACATGAAAAATAGACAAGAACCTCCAAAACCTCCATCTCCAAAGAGAACAATGAACGTGATAAGCGGGGGAGAAGAAGTCAACGGTGTAACGTACACAACTGTGAAAAAGACAGCGAAATTCATAGTAACTCACGGAAAGCGAGTTCATCAAACCTTGGAAGAAGATAACATAACATTTGATGGTGTAGATGCGGATGGCTTGATGATTCCTCACAATGATGCACTGGTAATATCTTTACTTATACATGATACTAATGTAAAACGAGTTTTGATTGATCCAGGTAGCTCCGTGAATATTATCTTATTGCGAGTGGTGAACGAAATGCAAATTGGCGATCAGATGATACCAAAAGCACGTTCCTTATATGGATTCAACAATTCAAATGTTATTACGAAGGGGGAGATAATGTTAACTACATTCGCGGAAGGATTCATCAAAGAGACAAAATTTCAAGTAATAGACACTGGCATGGCCTATAATGTGATTCTTGGGAGGCCATGGATTCATGACATGGATGATGCGTCGTCTATGTTGCATCAAGTTATTAAATTCCATTCAAAATGGGGGATTCAACAAATTCTAGGGGATCAACAAACCTCTAGGAATATCAATTCAGTGGTGCAGTCACACAAAGAAAGCATTGATACAAATGAAGATTTCGTGGAAGACGTGGTAAATCAAATCTCATCTGAAAATATATCAAAGAAAACTGATATGGATTCGAGACTGGATGTAATTCAAGAACCAGAGGAGAATGAAAACATCAAAACAACAATTAAAGAGCTCAAAGTTGTTGTGCTAGTCGAACAATAGCCAGATCGAAAAGTTTATATTGGAGCAAAGTTGAACCCAGGAATGAGAGGTAAGATGGTTGAATTTTTAAAAGCCAATGCAGATTGTTTTGCATGGTCGCATTCGGATATGACAGGTATATCTCCAGAGGTGATGACCCATAAATTGAATGAAGATCCATCATACTTACCTGTCAAGCAAAAGAAGATGAAGCAAGGTTCATTCAAAAATAAAGTGATTTATGATGAGGTACAAAAACTCTTAAAGATCGGTTCAATACGTGAGGTAAAATATCCTAATTGGTTAGCTAATATTGTGGTAGTTCCGAAAAATAACGGTAAATGGAGAGTTTGTGTAGATTATACTGATCTAAATAAAGCTTGTCCAAAATATTAATTCCTTTTACCGCATACAGATCAATTGATTGATTCTACCACAGTCATGAGTTATTGAGTTTTTTAGATGTGTATTCAGGTTATAATCAAATAAAAATGGATCCTTTAGATGAAGAAAAAACTTCATTTATTATGGACATGGGGACTTATTGTTACAAAGCCATGCCTTTTGGTTAGAAAAACGCTTGAGCCAGATATCAAAGGTTAGTGACCAAGATGTTTCAAGAACACATGGGAAAGACCATGAAAGTATATATTGATGATATGTTGGTCAATTCTGCACGAGCGGAAGATCATTTTCAACATCTTTCAAATACCTTCAAGATCCTCCACAGTTATAATATGAAATTGAACCCAGAAAAGTGTGCCTTCGGCGTAGCTTCAGGTAAGTTCTTAGGTTTTCTTGTATCTAATAGAGGTATTGAAGTAAACCCTGCACAAATTAAATCTATTGAAGAAATTCTTGATATACTGACGAGCAAAAAAGAAGTACAAAGATTAACAGGTAGGATAACAGCTCTGGGAAGATTTATTTCTAAGTCTTCGGAGAAAAGTTTCAAATTATTTCCAGTGCTAAAAAGAAAAATCAATTCGAGTGGACTGAAGAATGCCAACAAGCCCTCAAAAATTTTAAGGCATACTTATCAAATCCACCTTTGATGGCTAAACCAAAAGATAGTGAGAGGTTGTTTATGTACCTTGCAGTTTCAGAAATGGTTGTAAGTGCAGTTTTGATACGAGAAGACAAAGGTAAACAATCTCCAATTTATTATGTTAGTAAATCTTTGTTGGATGCTGAGACTAGATATCCTCATCTAGAAAATTTGCTTTAGCATTAGTTATGACATCTAGAAAGTTGAGACTGTACTTTCAGTGTCACCTTATTTTCGTAATAACTACATATCCTTTAAGGAATATTTTGCATAAACAAGAATTGTCAGGTAGACTAGCCAAGTGGGCATTAGAACTGAGTGAATATGATATCATGTACCAAACTAGAACTGGAATAAAATCACAAGTTTTAGCATATTTTGTAGCAGATTTTAGCACAAAAATAGTTCCTGAAGTAGAAAAGGAATTACAAATATTCATCGGATCTAATCCAGGTACGACTATATTTACTGATGGCTCCTCAAATATTAAAGGAGCGGGTTTGGGTATTATTTTAATTCCACCTTCGGGAGAAAGTATAAGACAAGCAATTAAATGTTACCCTATTACTAACAATGAAGCAGAGTACGAAGCTGTAATTGCAGGTTTAGAACTAGCACGAGAACTCTCCATTGAGAAAATCGTGATTAAAAGTGATTCTCAGTTGGTAGTCAACCAAATGCAGGGGACTTACGTAGCTAGAGACGCACGGATGCAATAATATTTAGAAAAGGCACGAGAATTGACAAGACAATTCCAATCATGGAAGATTATGAAAATACCCAGGGAAGAAAATGCAGAAGCAGATGCATTAGCTAACCTTGCATCAGTTGCGGAAATAACAAGTGCAGAAAGTGCTATCGTAATACACTTATTTCATTCAGCACTAGACCAGGATAAAAATGAGGTAAGTTTTAATAATCTAACTTAGGATTGGAGAAATGAGATTGTCAATTTTTTGTAGTATGGAACCGTACCTGAAGGCAAAAAAAGAGTCTCTACACTTCGACGAAAAGCTGCCTGTTACTGTTTAATTCGAGGGAATCTATATCGAAAAATGTTCGGTGGACCTTTAGCAAGATGCCTTGGACCTACTCAAACAGAATATGTGATGAAAGAAGTACATGAGGGGCATTGTGGAAATCACGCAGGAGGTAGATCTTTGGTATCAACTCTATCTAACGAGCCGGCTGGTAGTTCCGAGAGTTTAGCCCCGTTTCCCCTATTTCTGTCTTGTTATGTGTTATTCAGCTCTATCATGTTGTGTTAGGTTAATTGGATCGGGTTTGGAGTGGTGATGGAGATAAATGAGACACTTAGTCTCCTAAGTTGGTGAATTAGTTGGAAAAGGTCAATCAGAAGTTGACTTATAGATAAACAATCCAGGAATGTGGTTTTTATGGCTCGGATATCTTCGTTAGGTGATTTGGGACATAGGAGTGTGTTCAGAATGTTATTCGGAGGTCTGTGGTAGAATTAGGCTTGAATTGGCGAAATTGGATTTTTGGCGATTTATGTTCGGCAGTGGAAAAATTAGCTATAGGGATCGGAATAGAATTCCAAAAGTTGTATCATGTTCGTAGTGTCATTTGGGATGTGTGTGCAAAATTTCAGGTCATTCAGACGTGGTTTGGTTAGTTTCGGCATCGTTGGCGAATTTCAGAAGTTTAGAAATCTTTATGCTTGAATTTCGAGTAAATTTAATGTTTTGGTTTTTTTTGGGTGTTTCGAGGGTTCGACTAAGTCCATGGGATGATATGCGGTGTGTTGGTGTAATTGGTCGAGGCTCCTAGGGGCTCGGGATTGATTTCAGATGGTTAACGGAGGTTTGGACTTGGAAAATGCAGCAAAGCTGGTGCTGGTGTCAATTTACTGGTGTGTCCGCACCTGCGGATTGGGGACTGTAGGTGTGAAAGTCGCAGGAACGGGAGGCGACCACAGATGCAGAGAAGGTCGCAAAAGCGGAGTGGTTGACCGCACCTGCGGGCCCGCAGGTGCGAGGTATGGGGCACATGTGCGGAAGCCGGGGAATAAGTAGGAACTCGCAGATGTGCACCTCGGACCGCAGGTGCGGAACTCCTGGGCAGAGTATATAAATTCCAACCTTCACAAATTTTCTTATTTCCACCATTTTTAAAGACGGGTTTGGAGCTTTTTGAGGGGTTTTGAAGAGGGATTCAAGGGGAACGCATTGAGGTAATATTTTTTAACCTAACAGTCGATTCTATGGTGATTTTCAGTTAAATAAGCATGAAATTTGTGGGATTTAATAGCAAAATTGAGGGGTTAGGGCTTGGAAATTTAAAGGTTTGATTTGGGGATTTGAGGGGTCATTTTTCATCGGATTTTGATGTGTTTGGTATGGATGGACTCGTGAGAGTATAAGGATTTTAGTTTTGCGATTTTTATCGGATTTCGAGATGTGGGCCCAGTGGTCGGGTTTGGCCAAATTTCATGATTTTGTGATGTAATTTGATAATTTTGATGTGGCCTTCACTCCTTTAGCATATATTAATGATATAATATTAATTTTGGTTAGATTCAAGGCGATTTGTGGCCGAGTCGAGCGGCTAGGGCATTGCGGAGTAGAGTTTTGACTTGATTGAGGTAAGTAACGCTTCCAATCTTGGTTTTAAGGGTTCGAAACCCCGAGCTACGTGTTTAGTGATTAGAATTTGGTGATGCACATGCCAAGTGACGGGCATGCGGGCGTGCATTATGTGACTTGTGACCTGGTTCATTCCATGGCACCGTTTAGCGGTTCTTTCTTGTTCATATTTGTGCTTCTATCAATGTGATTAAAGTAAATATGTTGGAAATCATGCTAGATATTATGTTAAGGCTTCACGCCGATCCTGTTGAGACCCGAGCGGTCGTCCTAATGCAAGCCACGCTAGAAATCATGCTAGATATTATGTTAAGGCTTCACGCCGATATTGTTGAGACTCGAGTGGTCATTTGTTTCTATCATCTCATATGTTTCGTTGATATTATATACTTAGTCTTGTCATAGCATATCATATCATGTCTCAGTCTCGGTAATTGTTGATTTTGCACATTATATTATTGATTCGGGCCAGTTCATGCATTGTGAGCCCATGCGAGCGAGACTGGAGAGTGATGACTGAGTGAGACCGAGAGCCTCATATTGAGTGACAGATGTGGGATCGGGTTGCACGTTGTAACATATTATATTGATTATGCCTGGATCTGGCTTATCCGGAGTCTGTAACACACCCCCAGTGAGCGCAGTGATATTCGAAGGATGGATCTTCCCTGGACATGGATCTTGTCTGAAGTTTTTATGCTTGTAGATGGATCTTCTCCATGAGGATGGATTGGCCTGTTTCCATCTGCACTGAGCGACTGAGGTCAGTGACGTGTGTACGTATTCCGGGATGGATCTTCCCTGGGTCGTTGAGCCATATACAGTACCGAGTGATTGTGAGGTGTATCATTATCTGGAGATGGATCTTCTCCTTAGGGATGGATCGGCCTTTCTCAGTACTAAGTGACTTCTGTCTGATATGTATATATTCTGGGATGGATCTTCCATAGGCCATGTGAGTCGTATACAGTACTGAGTGGACGAGTATATGAGAGTGGAAACACATTGTGCATTTCATACTGTTGATGCATTGGCATGTAGAGTATATTGAGTTGTATATATATATTAAAATGTTCAGAATTGTACTTGTCTTATCACCTTGAGTTGTCTAATCAACTGAAAGCATGCCTAAATTTCTGTACCTTGGTTATGATATAAATGTGGAGGTTTAGTCTGTCACTACCTCTCAGTCCACAGGTTGGGATTGTTACTTACTGAGTTGGTGTACTCACGTTACCCCTGCACCTTGTGTGCAGATTCAGGTATCTTAGGTCACGGTAGTGCCAACTAATCTTTGTTGCGATTCATCTCTGGAGAGAGCGAGGTAGCTGCTTAGCGAGCTCAGATCCGCCTTTCTCCTTCTCTATCTTCCTTGTGTATTTTTTTAGTTATTTCTCAGACAATTTTTGTCTTGATGTATTTTGTCACAGTTGTAGTATGGCTCATGACTTAGTGACACTAGATTTTGGGATTTCTCTCTTTTTATAGTATTTTGAATTTTATTTTTTTATTTTCTATTTTGGTCTCTTTGATGGAAAAAGGTCAATATTTAAATATTTCTAAGATAGAAAGCGAATTGGTTAAGAGTGTAGGCTTGCCTAGTTTCATGATAGGCTCCATCACGACCGGGTTGGTTTTTGGGTCGTGACAAGTTGGTATTAGAGCTCTAGGTTATATAAGTCTCACCAGTCATGAGCAGGTTTAGTAGGGTCTTGCGGATCGGTACGGGGACGTCTGTAGTTATCTTCGAGAGGTTGTAAAACCCTTAGGAAAAATCTCACATTCTCGAACCATGTCGTCCGAATTTATTGATTCTAGAAACTAAACTTCTGTTGTTTCATTCTCTCACAGATGGTGAGGACACACGCTACCGATCAGGGTGACCAGACACTAGTTGGGAACATGAGAGGCCGCGGTTGAGGCCGTGGTAGAGGAAGGGGTGCAACCCGCGCATCAGCCGGGGCAGTACCTGTGGACCCTCCAGTTATTCGAGATCAGATCCCAGCCGTTGATGTGCTAGTGGGACCGGCCCAGGCACTGGCCGTGCCTATTGTTATTATGGGTCTCTAGGAGACCTTGGCCCAGATTCTGACCGTGTGCACCAGTCTAGCACAGGCAGTGGCGGTTTCTACTTCAGCCGCTACTTCTCAGGCCGGGGGAGGCACTCAGACTCTAGTTGCTCGCACACCTGAGCAAGTTATTCAGGGACTTTAGACATCGGGGGCAGCTCCAGCCCAGCCGGTTGCACCAGCTCAGGATTTCGTGATCCCAGTTATGGCTGACGATGAGCAGCGCAGGTTGGAGAAATTTGGTAAACTTCAGCCTCCGGCTTTCAGTGGTGTTGAGGGCGAGGATGTTCAGGGTTTCTTAGACAAGTGTTAGAGGATGCTTCGTACAATAGGGATATTAGAGACTAGTGGGGTCTCGTTTACCACTTTCCAGTTTTCAAGAGCTGCATTTACTTGATGGGAGTCTTATGAGAGGCGTAGGTCTGTTGGTGCAGCACCCCTTACTTGGCAGCAGTTTTCCACTCTCTTTTTAGAGAAGTATGTTCCACAGTCCCGCAGAGAGGAGCTGCGTAGACAATTTGAGCAGTTGCGTCAGGATGAGTTGACAGTGACGCAATATGAGATGAGATTTTCAGAGCTTGCCGGTCATGCTATTTGGTTGGTCCCTACAGACAGAGATAGGATCAGGAGGTTCGTGGATGGCCTCATATATCAACTTCGTATTTATGACGGGAGAGAGTATCGGGTGCTACTTTTGAGCAGGTTGTTGATATTGCCCAGAAGATTGAGTCAGTCTATCGCCAGGAGCGGGGTGAGACAGAGGTCAAGAGGCCTCGAGGATCTGGTGGTTTTGGTGGTGTTCCTTCAGGAGGACAATTTCAGCACGGTAGAGGCCTTCCATTAATACAAGCTCAGCCAGGTCGCTCAGGTTATCATGGTGGATCAGCTGGTCGTGATCCTCACAGTTCGCATCAGGGGCACCCATCATTCAGTGCTCTATCAGCTCAGAGTTCATCTTGTGCACCATCGATTCAGGGTTTGTCTATGCCTGGTTCTTCTAGTGGTTATCCTAGTGCTAGGGGTTCCCTTCAGTCCCTACTGCCATTCTCCGAGAAGGGTTGCTTCGAGTGTGGAGATGTGGGCCATATCAAGAGGTTTTGTCCCCGTCTTACGGGAGGTACTTATCAGCAGAGGAGCCAGCCCGCGGCTTCAGTCCTAGTTGTTGCACCGCCCTCCCAAGCAGCTAGAGGTGAGGGTCAGGCAGCTAAGGGTCGCCCTAGAGGGGAAGGTCAATCCGGTGGTGATATGGCCCGATTTTATGCACTTTCAGCTAGACCAAATGCTATGGCTTCAGATGTCGTGATCCCAGGTATTGTTTCAGTCTATCACGAGATGCTTCAGTTTTTATTTGATTCTGGTTCTTCATATTCATATGTTCATCATATTTTGCCATTCTCTGGATATGCCTCGTGAGTCTTTAGTTACATTTGTTCATGTGTTCGCCCTAGAGGCGGTACTGTTATTATGGATCGCGTGTTTGCTAGTCATGTGTGGTGTTTATTGGGGGTCTGGAGACCCGAGTGGATTTGTTATTGCTTAGTATGATCGACTTCGATGTGGTTTAAAAGGGGAAATCCTGAATTCTTGTGTAGCACGGACGATCTCAGATGGTCATATAGATTATGTTACTTTTAGGTATGGCTCGATAAAGGTATAAGTTTCAGAAGATGCTATGTGTCTTGATTTATGGGTACCTCATTGGTGAGGTGGCACTCTCCTTGTTGTTCGACTTGGAGTATTCAAATCTGACCTTGTAACACCTACGAGTTGTGGCGTGATCACGTATTGGAGAAGTATTAGACATTCAGGTGATGGAGTTGAGATCAGATATGTGATTTGTGTGCTTTGAAGGTTTGGGAACTGGAAACTCGGATGAGTAGATGATTTGATAGCGTAGGGTTGTAGAGACGTAGCTAAGGTTAGTTGGATGATAGTGTGTGTTGTTGAGATTCAGTCATTTTGGACCTTCAGAGGGTCATTTGTCGATTAGGTATGACCGAATTTATTTGGGGTTCATTAGTAGGCTCAGTAGGGATAGGTGTTTTGCACCGAGTCGGATTGATTGGCTCCGTAGTGCTATTGTGAGGGGTTTCAGTTAGTGGTTATTGGGCTTATCAGTGCTCTGGGATGATTTAGGAGTTACCCGTCCCTGCTTCGGGGAGAGGTGATTCATTGGTTTTAGGCACACATGGTGTGGTTCTGTTGTGGTCTTATAGCGGAGTTTGAGTAAGGTAAAGTAGATGGGTATCGTAGGATTTGGACGTATTGATTGTGTTCTTTCAAATTCGTGTGGCATGGTAGCGTCTGATTTTCCGTGATTATGGTGATGCACTTTGAGTACTTGATATCGGGTTTCGCGTGGTTTTTGAGTTTGAGCAAGACGGAGCAAGGGATATAATATGGACCAGCATTCGGATGGGGTTCACGTATTGCAGCGGAGTATGCTAAATATGACCCTTATGTGTTAGATTCACGTGCTTTAGGTATGCGGTGTGTGGTGAGTTCCTGGCTTGCGTTGGGGGTGATACTTGTTGATCTTGCGGAGCGGGTTCCTAGTTAATGCCATTTATCATGTTTGAGTCCATTTGGGATGTTGCCCGTTGGTGCCTAGACTGCACGGATTGTGGCTTTAAGCTGTATGGATACGTCATGGCGCTAGAGCAGTTGTGGTGGATAAGGTAAGGTCGTCGGACCTAGCATGGGTACTATCAGATCTAGTTGCGGCATATTTGGAAAGGTATTGATGCTAATCAGCTTAGAAATTATGCTATACCTCCTATCGAAGAGGGGGAGTCCATCACTTGAGGATTCGACGAATGGATATGGAGTTCTACGTGTTTCTTCTTCATTAGTAGTATTTGAAGGTGGTAGAACGGGTCTCCGTTTGATGACGGGTTTATTACCAGCATTTGGGTGGCTTGGGCATCTGTTGTGATTTGAACTTATCATTATGAGTGTTCGAGATAGGTGAGATATCATGTGGTTTCATCTTGAGTTATGACTCTGGTTGGATACAACATGTTCATACATATACAGTGTGTGGATGCGTGATCCTGATCTTGTAGATAAGTTCTGACGTGGAAATTTGGATTCTAAGGAGTAGGGATTAGGTTGCCTATAGAGGCATTCGAATGTGTTGTGTTATCAGATCTATGCGAGGTAGGGTGAGGGGGAGTCACCCCCGGGTATGTGCATGGTAAGGTTATTCAGGGTTTAATGGCTTTTGGAACAACTCTTGGCACGTTCGAGGACGAATGTTTGTTTAAGAGGGGGAGAATGTAACGACCCAGCCGATCATTCCGAGAATTTAGCCTCATTTCCCCTATTTCTGTCTTGTTATGTGTTATTCAGTTCTATCATGTTCTGTTAGGTTGGTTGGCTCGCGTTCGGAGCGGTGATGGAGAGAAATGAGACACTTAGTCTCCTAAGTTGGTGAATTGGTTGGAAAAGGTCAATCGGAAGTTGACTTACAGATAAATAATCTCGTAATGTGGTTTTATGGCTTGGATAGCTTTGTTAGGTGATTTGGGACTTAGGAGTGTGTTCGGAATATTATTCGGAGGTCCGTGGTAGAATTAGTCTTGAATTGACAAAATTGGATTTTTGACGATTTCCGATCGGCAGTGGAAAAATTAGCTATCGGAGAAGGAATGGAATTCCGGAAGTTGGAACAGGTTCATAGTGTCATTTGGGATGTGTGTGAAAAATTTCATGTCATTCGGACATGGTTCGGTTAGTTTCGGCATCGTTGGTGAATTTCGGAAGTTTAGAAATCCTTAGGCTTGAATTTCGAGTAAATTTGGTGTTTTGGTGTTGTTTTGGGTGTTCCGAGGGTTCTACTAAATCCGTGGGATGATATGTGGTTTGTTGGTATAATTGGTTGAGGCCCTGAGGGGCTCGGGATTGATTTCGGATGGTCAACGGAGGTTTGGACTTGGAAAATGCAGCAAAGATGCTGCTGGTGCCAGTTTACTGGTGTGTCCGCACCTGCGGATTGGGGACCGTAGGTGCGATAGTCGCAGAATCAGGAGGCGACCGCAGATGCGGAGAATGTCGCAGAAGCGGAGTGGTTGACCGCACCTGTGGGCCCGCATGTGCGAGGCATGGGGCACAGATACGGAAGCTGGGGAATAAGTGGGAACTCGCAGATGCGCACCTGGGACAGCAAGTGCGAGCATAGTGACCGCATGTGTGGAACACCTGGGCAGAGTATATAAATTTCAGCCTTCGCGAATTTTCTTATTTCCACCATTTGAAGATGTGTTTGGAGCTTTTTGAGGGGTTTTGAAGAGGGATTCAAGGGGAACGCATTGAGGTAATGTTTTTGAACCTAACAGTTGATTCTATGGTGATTTTCAGTTAAATAAGCATGAAATTTGTGGGATTTAATAGCAAAATTGAGGGGTTAGGGCTTGGAAATTTGAAGGTTTGATTTGGAGATTTGAGGGGTCATTTGTCATCGGATTTTGATGTATTTGGTATGTATGGACTCGTGAGAGTATAAGGATTTTAGTTTTGTGATTTTTATCATATTTTGAGACGTGGGCCTGGGGGTCGGGTTTGGCCGAATTTCGTGATTTTGTGATGTAATTTGATAATTTTGATGATGGCTTCGCTCCTTTAGCATATATCAATAATATAATACTGATTTTGGTTAGATTCGGGGCGATTTGTGGCCGAGTCGAGTGGCAAGGGCATTGCGGAGTAGAGTTTTGGCTTGATTGAGGTAAGTAACGCTTCCAATCTTGGTCTGAGGGTTCGAAACCCCGAGCTACGTGTTTCGTGATTAGAATTTGGTGACGGACATGCCAAGTGACGGGCATGCAGGCGTGCACCATGTGACTTGTGACCTGGTTCATTCCATGGCACCGTTCAGCGGTTCTTTCTTGTTGATATTTGTGATTCTATGAATGTGATTAAAGTAAGTATCTTGGAAATCATGCTAGATCTTATGTTAAGGCTTCACGCCGATCCTGTTGAGACCCGAGCGGTCGTCTTAATGCAAGCCACGCTAGAAATCATGCTAGATATTATGTTAAGGCTTCACGTCAATATTGTTGAGACCCGAGTGGTCATTTGTTGTTGTCATTTCATATGTTTCATTGATATTATATACTCAGTCTTGTCATAACATATCATATCATGTCTCAGTCTCGGTAATTGTTGATTTTGCACATTATATTATTGATTCGGGCCAGTTCATGCGTTGTGAGCCCATGTGAGCGAGACTGGAGAGTGGTAACTGAGTGAGGCCAAGAGCCTGATATTGAGTGACAGATGTGGGATCGGACTGCACGCCGCAGCATGTTATATTGATTATGCCTGGATCTGGCTTATGTTAGCGCTTGGGCTGTAGGAGCCCCTCCGGAGTCTGTAACACACCCCTGTGAGCGCAGTGATATTCGAGGGATGGATCTTCCCTGGACATGGATCTTGTCTGAAGTTTTTATGCTTGGAGATGGATCTTCTCCACGAGGCTGGATTGTCCTGTTTCCATCTGCACTGAGCGACTGAGGTCAGTGATGTGTGTACGTATTCTGGGATGGATCTTCCCTGGGTCGTTGATCCATATACAATACCGAGTGGTTGTGAGGTGTATCATTGTCTGGAGATGGATCTTCTCCTTAGGGATGGATCGGCCTTTCTCAGTACTGAGTGACTTCTGTCTGATGTGTATATATTCTGGGATGAATCTCAGATTCACCTTTCTCCTTCTCTATCTTCCTTGTGTATTTTGTTAGTTATTTCTCAAACAATTTTTGTCTTGATGTATTTTGGCACAGGTGTAGTATGGCTCATGACTTAGTGACACCAGATTTTGGGATTTCTCTCTTTTTATAGTATTTTGAATTTTATTTTTTATCTTTTATTTTGGTCTCTCTAATGGAAAAAAGTCAATATTTAAATATTTCTAAGATAGAAAGCGAATTGATTAAGAGTGTACGCTTGCCTAGTTCCACGATAGGCGCCATCACGACCGGGTTGGTTTTTGGGTCGTGATACTCTAATTAGAGTAGGATACTACTGGCCTAAAAAGGAAGAGGATGCAGAAAATGTTGTAGCAAGGTGTGATAGATGCCAACAATATGGAAATAATATGCATCGCCCTGCAGAGTTATTACATACGGTTATTTCCCCGTGGCCATTCATGAAGTGAAGAATGGATATAGTGAGTCCTTTGCCACAAGCTAAAGGAAAGGTACGGTTTTTGTTAGTATTAACGGATTATTTTTCCAAATGGGTAGAAGCAGGATCTTTCAAACAAGTGCGAGAAAAAGAGGTAATGGATTTTATTTGGCGAAATGTTATATGCTGATTCGGAGTGCCAAAAGAAATCATATGTGATAATGGCCCACAGTTTATAGGCTCGAAAGTCACAAATTTTTTTCAGATTTGGAAAATCAAATGAATAACCTCCTCACCTTATCATCCCGTGAAAAATGGACAAGCTGAGTCAATAAACAAGATTATTATTAATAATTTGAAGAAAATATTAGAAGAATCAAAAGGCAATTGTCCTGAGGTGTTACCAGGAGTATTATGGGCTTATCAAACAACAACAAAGACATGCACGGGAGAAACATCATTTTCACTTGTTTATGGTTCAGAAGTCTTAATCCTAGTTGAAATAGGAGAGCCAAGTACGAGGTTCACCCAAGCAACGGAAGAATCAAATGATGAACAATTAAGAATGAACTTGGATTTACTCGAGCAAAGAAGAGAAGAAGCTATAATAAGAATGACAACACAAAAGCAAATCATTGAACGATACTACAACAGGAAAGCTCATCTCAGACACTTCAAGATTGGGGATGTTGTTCTTAAAAAGGGTTTTCAATCAACATAAACAGCTGGAGCAGGTGAACGACAAGGTGTTACCTTCGAATTGGAATGTTGTTCATTTGAAGAATTATTATTTCTAAGTAAGAGAAATACCCCTGGTGAGGTATCACTTAACTATAATTTTGTTTTGTTTAGTTAAAATTATACTAACAATTTTAGATGATAGGCAAAAAGCTATCCCACAACAAATGATGATTTTAGACCTGAAAGACACGCTACATACAAATGTATTCCCGGTCTAGGGTTGCAACCTTTCTGATGGAAATAAAAACGGTTAGGAAGTCATCATCTAAAATATACCTCTGAGTCCCGTATGTATTTTCCTTTTCAAGAAATGGACCACATGGAAGGAATAATCAAGTGCTCGAGATTTAATACTTCAAAGCTCTAACACTTGGGGGACTATGGAAGGCAAAGAAGACTAAAAGAATCAGAATTCGAGTCAAGCCTGGATCAACCCACCCAAAGAATACAAAGTCAAGAGAAAATGAAGAGCCAAAAACAAAAGCCTGATTCAAAAACCTTTGTAATAAGCTTTGATGATGTCACGATCCAAAATCTACGAGTCGTGATGGCGCCGTACACCACTGTCAGGCAAGCCAACCCCTTAATTAGTTGAAATAACTTTTCGATTTTAGACATTTATGAAAAACATTTTCTTTCACTTTATTACATATCAACCAAATAAAAACCTGTTAGTTAAAAACAGGGGTTTGAATACTACACCATAACAAATATAACCCAACACATCCCAACCTACTCCAGAACCTGGTGTCACAAGTACATGAGCAATTTTAAAGAATTTATACAACCATCACAAAGCCTGTCCGGAATACAAATTGGACATGGGAATAAAAACTGAAAGTAAACCCAATTCGAGGGATACTCCGTCAGCTGCGGATCGCCTCCGGATGATGCAGCTCGCCTAAGTCTCTGAATCCTCCAATCGCTATGAAATTACATGTGCAATAAAAATGCACAGCAAGTGTAGCATGAGTACAAAAACAATGTGTACTCAGTAAGTCGCCCGCCTAACCTTAGAGAGGTAGTGACGAGAGGTCGCATTAGACACTCACTAGGGTCCAACAATATAATTTATAACAGAATATGGTGAAATACAGTAGACATGTAAGACAGTGAGCAGCGAATACGTATCAAGTACAGAAATCCAGGTAACTACAGAGAATAAACAACAAAGTACACTTTCCTTTTTTCCAAATACATGTCAGGCCAATATCAATAAAATCGTACCAAATAGTCATGCGCACACAAGGATAAGACAACCAGTCGGAGTCGAAGGAATATCTAATCACTGAATAGGCGTAAAGCTTCCCCCGCTCGCGAATCATACCTGTGACTCGGGTGCTGACACATTTATATAAAATTTCCATAAAGCTTACCTCGATCGTGAATCATACCTGCGATTCGAGTGTTGGCACACTTATACTGAATATTATAAAGCTTCCCCCACTCGCGAATCATACCTGCGACTCAGGTGCTGACACATTTATACCAAATTACCTTAAAGCTTCCCTCGATCGCGAATCATACCTGCGATCCGAGTGCTGACACACTTATACTGAATATTATAAAGCTTCCCCCGCTTGCGAATCATCCCTGTGACTCGGGTGCTGACACATTTATACCAAATTACCATAAAGCTTCCCTCGATCGCGAATCATACCTGCGATTCGAGTGCTGACACACTTCCACACATCAAATCCGCATTTTTATCAAGCAAATAATTTTCCGAGGAAAGTGGTAAAATCCTTATTAAAAGAAACATGAAATATAGGTTTTGAAATCATTTGTTTTTGAAACTCATTTGTCTAGTTTAATGACATTCCACGATACAACCTAGTCTAGGTAAACAAATATCCAGAGAGAGATAAATTCTCTTTTTAGAAGATTAACAAGATGAACTCTAGTTTTCTTTTAGATATTCAATTACATCTTCGATTATATTAGCATTTTAATATTACAGACAGGATTACAGGTATAACACGTAAGGCATGCTAGTGGGTCCTAGACTACCCGGACATGACATAATAGTAGCTACGCACGGACTCCCGTCACCTCGTGCGTATGTAGCCCACGAAGATAATAGCATGTATTGAATTAATTCATCTAGGGGATTTCCCCTCACAAAGTTAGAAAGGAGACTTACCTCGCTACGAAATTCCCACACCGGCTTCCAAGCCCCTCCGATGACTCCAACGGACGCACAACGCTCCAAAACTACCACATAATCGCAAAGAAATGAAAATTCATCCTAATACTCACAAAAAATTCAGATTATATACTTTCCCAACCCCGCTCGGAGAAAAGACCAAAATGCCCTCAGGCCCACGTGCCCGAAAATCCGAATTTCTCCAAGATACATTCTACCCATATCCCTACTAGTTGAATCATGCAATTTACTCTACATTCCATACTCAAATTCGTGGCTAAATTCCAATTTTACATTTCTAGGTTTTTCTTCAAAAACCTCAATTCTTCCCACAAGTTCCCATATCAAATTATGTAATGATCTTGTATTTAACTTGGAAATGAGAAGGAATCACTTACCTCTTGATGCTTGGTGAAAATATCCCTTTGAAATCCTCCAAAATTGCCCCAACCAAATGAAAAATGTGAGAGAAATGGCACAAACCCGACTTTAAAACATTCTGCCCAGGCCTCTTTCGCGCTTGTGATCCAATGGCTGCTTATGCGGCTCTGACTTGACCCAGCAAATTCTTGCTCCTGCGATCCCCTCTTCGTACCTGCGATTCCGTAGGTGCGACCAATCTTCGCACGTGCGGCCTCCTCAGCTCCAGCCCCAATCTCGCACTTGCGGCGCCCTTAGCCGCACCTGCAGTCAAAGCCTCGTAGGTGCGATTACACCAGATGACAGCAAGCTTCAGCCCTTTTTCCAACTTCAACTTTGATCCTTTATCCACCCGGAATCCATCCGAGGCCACCGAGACCCCGTCCAATCACACCAACCTGTCCCAAAACATGACACGGACTTGCTCGAGCCCTCAAATCACATCAAACAACGCCGAAGTCACGAATCACACTCAAATCCAATTCTTTAAGAACTTAGAATTTCAAACTTCTACATCCGACGCTGAAACCTATCAAATCACACCCGATTGACCTCAAAATTTGCACACAAGTCATATTCAACATTACGGACCTGCTCCAACTTCCGGAATCGAATTCCGACCTCGATATCAAAACTTCCACTTCCGGTCGGATTTCTCAAAAACCTTCAAATTTCTATCTTCAGCCAAATGACCCCAAAATGACCTACGGACATCCAAATTCACTTCCAATCACGCTCCCAATTCCAGAATCACCATATGGAGCTATTCCTAAACTCGGAATCCCAAACGGACATCAACCTCAATGATATGCACTTCAAGCCCAAATCCATGAAATCTTTCTAAAATGCTAACTTCTTACGCCGAAGCGCTCCCGGGTTATCCAAACCTCGAGTCGTACATACACCCAAGTCCGAAATCATCATACGAACTTGCTGGAACCTTCAAATCTTGATTCGGAGGTTGTTTACTCAAAATTCCAATCTTAGTTGATTTCTCCAACTTAAGGCTTCTGAAATGAGAATTTTCTTTCCAAATCAATTCTAAACTTCCTGTAATTCAATTCCGACTACGCCCACGGGTCATAATACCTGAAACAAAGTTGCTCACGACTTCAAACCGCTGGACGACGCAATAGAGCTCAAAACGGTCGGTCGGGTCGTTACATTCTCCCCCACTTAAACCGACGTTCGTCCTCGAACGTGCCAAGAATGCTCTAGAGTTATCTGAAATCACCGTTTAACATTTTGAGCACTTGCCCGTGCTACGACAACCTATTCAAGCACAATAGCTTGATCAAATATGGAGATTTCTTCTTTATTCCATATAACAAGCTCAAAATTCATTCAAACACCTGAAATTTTCTCTAGCCAGGCCTAGTTCCAATATATAAGCACTGCATCAACTAGCACACGATATACCATATCTAACTGCATACCCTTGTTGAATCGACACCATGCACCACATAACTCATCATCTGACCACAATGACGCTCCCTGAACTTTAATAGCCAAGGTCCACGAATCTGATGCTCCCAATGCACCTCATAAAAAATATACATACACATTAACGGAGGAAATGTGCAGAAATTCATACTCAACTGCAGAGTTAACAAATCCTTGAATACCTCATCTTGAATAGAATCATCACTTCATTATGAACTTGAATAATGGCATTTGCTCTTTAATATACACTTCACATAACCTCATCACACTGATCCCTGATCCGATAATCTCGTCTCACCCAGTACGAACTGCTCAGACAACAAACCACCCCAACATGACCAACAACCTCACATGATACCACAACGCGCCAATAGGCCATAACTCGAACATGATAATAAGAAACGACTCAGGACGGAACTATTCAGCTCACGCAACTAATATGAATTCTTACCAGAAAATAGTAAATAAACACAAGAAAATAAATACACATTAACCCTTCTCATCATCACACTGTTGCAGCGTGCAACCCGATCCAAATAACATACCCGTGGCGGCGTGCCACCCGATCCCATCATAAAACTCACATAAGGAAACATACACGGAGTTGAATCGCTCACTATTATAAATTACTGAATATCGATCACAAGCACGCTAAGTGCATAATACCATCCTGGGGAGACTGATAGAGCCGTATGCAACAAAACTCAAGCACAACTGAGGTGCGATATATATATATATACACTCTGGATCTCAAGAGCTATCCTGCTCACATAACATACCCACTACACGGGACCTCAACACGTAAGAAATTATCAAAGTCGTTTCACAACTCACACGGCACAATCACAATAACACATGAATTTGACGAAGACGGAACAACACCCGCTGTTCTAATACCTTTCCATGAAAAGCGCTCTACTGAAAGGAACATGCCTGGCTCATACGGAGCCCATAATCATATTTAAATCCATCCACAAACATCGAGCCACCTTGCTCGCACCAACTAAGCTAATAACTTTTGCCTGGGTCCATATTAACCTACTTTCTATCATAATACACGAGAACAACCATCATCACCGGGACTAACACCCCATAATCCATAATCAACTGAACCGAACGCCCTTCAGGCGTAAATTCTTAATTAAGCAATATTGCACTTCTTTATACTCAGTCCAAATCTGAAATCCATCAAGTGACTACATGTCACACTTTATACAATCTTTTCGCGGTCATGCTTCCACGACCTTCCACACAAGGCAACAAGTCTGCCCATCCATAACACCGACCACACTAAGGCCGAAAAACACATAAAGAACCCATGACCAGGGTACAAACCCTCTTTCACCGAATATCAATCTCAGGTGACACTGAAGATAACACCAGCTTACTCTGAACTTTCAAATCACTTTGTCTTGCTCTTCCGAGCTTATGACATCCTTATAAACATCAGACCTAAATCTCTATTCTTACTCCCAGTTACATACTGCTTCCCGCACCTAGCATACCAACATGAGGTATAGCAAGAATTCCATCAAACTTTCGAACCACCAATAGGGTGAACACTTCATCATATAGAAACTTTTTACTTGACTCAATTCAAGAGTACCATCTCAACACACGAGTGAATTCCCATTATCACCCAATCATGTAAATCCTTAAGTAGTAGTCTATACCACCATAACCCTTCCGGGGTCCGCCTACACCTGACAGGCCATAGCACTCAAATGCTCCCACATGAGATCCGTTACGACGGCCGACAAAGCCCAACACACACCGACACAAACCACATGCATAACTAAATCACATAAAGGAACCGATCACTGCCGCAAATGTGCCCTTTCAACCATGGCTAATCAATCTATCTTCTTTAAATCATCTTCAATTGCCTCAGTAATAATAACAACTTCCTTCAACCCATAGCAAACTCAACCCTCACTCATCCCGAGTGACCTTGATTCACGAGACTATGCCCAAATCCCACAACCCGTCTCATACCCTTCGATAATCTTTTCTTCAATCCGGAGTCTATTTCTCTCACTCCTCCAATATTATCCTGCATGCTGAAACATATCATAGAACATTCCAACCATCCTCTTTTTTTCTCAGAGATTACTCTGCAAAAGCTCGATTCTCGATCATACTGCTGCCTGAAATCCTTAAACGCCGCATTCTTAAATTTTGAACTCACTAGGACCACTATTGAGAGTCACCCACTCTGACTGGCCCCGTATACAATCAACTCCAAGGATCTCCTAGCACACAAACACCTTTTTCAATGAACCACGTGACTGAGTCACTATCCTTACAACTCGCCCATGCCTTAAGGATAAATTCTGAATCTTCCAAAGCCTAACCCTGATCCGACAAGGCCAACTTTTTCACATATTCATCAAATACCATGCACAATTACCATTTTACTCCTTTTTCGTAGCTGAAATAACTTGCCAACACGTCGAAAATCCTCAACCCCAAGCGAAGACAATCCTACAACCCAACTGCAGATGGTGGGACTCCCCCACTTAACCTGAAGCTACTCCTTGCACCACTCTAGACCCTGCTGAGATCCTTTCTCCTTTGATAATGCGATCTATCTCAACCAATCCATCAAACTCTTCCAGATCCTCCTGCTAGCACTCCCTAAATACTCAGATTCTCTAGCATCATTCACACATTCTTCCTCCTACCGACTAGCCACTAGAACTCCTCACAGAAACCTGCCAACCCCGCCATTGCTAACTTATTCACAGAAGACAACCCCCCTATGGAAATCACCCGCGGACACCTCCCAACGACGCTGAAATGCACGCTCTCTACGACTTCAATACCCCATCCTACGCCCTGCTTCATTTACCAACTTTACTAGTTCGTCCGCTCCTCATGGACATCTGTTAAATGCACGACAATATCTTCAAATTCCAGTTATGCTGCCGCTCCCCCACTTTGCGACTGCTCGACTTCCGCTTCTTACACCTAGCCTCCTAGAGATGGAACCACCGCCTAGATTCACTACAGGACCATTCTCTGTAGCTCTCAAACCAGCAGATCACCACGCCTTCAAGATCTCTGAAGATAATCTTTATCTAGCTGCCTTCATTACCAACCCTTACCCGGTACTGAACCACCGCACCTCACAATCTCTGCCAACTGCTTTCTTCAATACTCCTTATCGATACTCGAACCCTACACAACCGAAGAAACCATAGCACTGACAAAAATAACACATTCAATGACGACGACTACACGTCACATGTGCATATCCCATATCACTTGCAGACACCAAGTCTTACTACTTTATCAACCCCAACCGGACCATTCATAACCCAAATGCCTTTCCTCTGCCGGCCCTAGGATACCGAAATATCGAAATTACACTCTGAGAAGACCTCCCTTCAAACCATTCATCATCCCCAACATACGGTCCATCATTCTATCATCATATCAACACCGCACGACAATCAATTGCAAACATCATCACCACCTGAGCATAACCTCAGCGCTCTCAGAAACACAACTACTGAGCTGAAACAACATATTATCCTTTCACAGGGCAACACCAATAGCCTCAATCAACTTCGCAGGGAGAAACATCCCGCACCACACCCATAGCACCATTTCAATTCCTCAAATTCCTGATTCATAGAAAGCGTTTTGCGACGCGTAAGATTGAGTAGGAATAGACATATGCAAAAGCTTCAAAGGAATCAAATATCACGATGAGGAAATCAAGAAGGGAAGTACTCCTAAGAGCCATGTAGGCTCTCAAAGATAAGTACAGACGTCTCCGTACGGATCCGCAAGACTCTACTAGACATGCTCATGACTCGCGAGACCTACGGGAACCTAGCGCTCTGATACCATGTTGTCACGATCCAAAATCTACGAGATATGATGGCGCCGGACACCACTGTCAGGCAAGCCAACCCCTTAATTAATTGAAATAACTTTCCGGTTTTTGACATTTATGAAAAACATTTCCTTTCACTTTATTACATATCAACCAAATAAAAACATGTTAGTTAAAAAAAGGGTTTGAATACTACACCATAACAAATATAACCCAACACATCCCAACCTACTCCAGAACCTGGTGTCACAAGTACATGAGCAATTTCTAAGAATTTATACAACCATCACAAAGCCTGTCCGGAATACAAATTGGACATGGGAATATAAACTGAACGTAAACACAGAGCGAGGGTGACTCCGTCAGCTGCGGATCGCCTCCGGATGATGCAGCTCGCTTAAGTCTCTGAATCCTCAAATCGCTATGAAAGTACTTGTGCAATAAAAATGCACAACAAGTGTAGCATGAGTACAAAAACAACGTGTACTCAGTAAGTTGCGCGCCTAACCTCAGAGAGGTAGTGATGAGAGGTCGCATTAGACACTCACTAGGGTCCAACAATATAATTTATGACAGAATATGGTGAAATATAGTAGACATGTAAGACAGTGAGCAAAAAATACATATCAAGTACAAAAATCCACGTAACTACCGAGAATAAACAACAAATTACACTTTCCTTTTTTCCAAATACATGTCAGGAAAATATCAATAAAACCGTACCAAATAGTCATGCGTACACAAGGATAAGACAACCAGCCGGAGTCGAAGGAATATCTAATCACTGAATAGGCGTAAAGCTTCCCCCGATCGCAAATCATACCTGCAACTCGGGTGCTGACACATTTATATACAATTTCCATAAAGCTTCCCTCGATCGCGAATCATACCTGCGATTCGAGTGCTGACACACTTATACTGAATATTATAAAGCTTGCCCCGCTCGCGAATCATACCTGTGACTCAGGTGCTGACACATTTATACCAAATTACCATAAAGCTTCCCTCGATCGCGAATCATACTTGCGATTCGAGTGTTGACACACTTCAACACATCAAATCCGCATTTTTATCAAGAAAATAGTTTTCTCAGGAAAATGGTAAAATCCTTATTAAAAGAAACATGAAATATAGGTTTTGAAATCATTTGTTTTTTAAACTCATTTGTCAAGTTTAATGACATTCCACGATACAACCTAGTCCAGGTACACAAATATCCAGAGAGAGATAAATTCTCTTTTTAGAAGATTAACAAGATGAACTCTAGTTTTCTTTTAGATATTCAATTACGTCTTCGATTATATTAGCAGTTTAATATTACAGGCAGGATTACAGGTATAACACGTAAGGCATGCTAGTGGGTCCTAGACTACCTGGACATGACATAATAGTAGCTACGCACGGACTCCCGTCACCTCGTACGTACGTAGCCCCCGAAGATAATAGCATGTATTGAATTAATTCACCTAGGAGGGTGATTCCCCCTCACAAAGTTAAAAATGAGACTTACCTCGCTCCGAAATTCCCACACCGGCTTCAAGCCCCTCTGATGACTCCAACGGATGCACATCGCTCCGAAACTACCACATAATGGCAAAGTAATGAAAATTTATCCTAATACTCACAACAAATTCAGATTATATAATTTTCCAACCCCGCTTGGAGAAAAGACCAAAATGCCCTCGGACCCACGTGCCCAGAAATCTGAAATTCTCGAAGATACATTCTACCCATAACCCTACTAGTTCAATCATGCAATTTACTCTACATTCCATACTCAAATTCGTGTCTAAATTCCAATTTTACATTTTCTAGATTTTTCTTCAAACACCCCAATTCTTCCCACAAGTTCCCATATCAAATTATGTAATGATCTTGTATTTAACTTTGAAATGAGAAGGAATCACTTACCTCTTGATTCTTGGTGAAAATCTCCCTTTGAAATCCTCCAAAATTGCCCCAACCAAAAGAAAAATGTAAGAGAAATGGCACAAACTCAACTTTAAAACATTATGCCCAGGCCTCTTTCGCACATGCGATCCAATGGCCGT
Organism: Nicotiana knightiana; assembly: GCA_005239525.1. NCBI lineage: Eukaryota > Viridiplantae > Streptophyta > Magnoliopsida > Solanales > Solanaceae > Nicotiana > Nicotiana knightiana. Next base: position 51,609 of record ML390554.1, on the reverse strand, counting down.
TCCTGTGGCTCCGCACCTGCGGAAATTCCATCGCAGGTGCGACTCTGACTTGACCCAGCAAATTCTCGCTCCTGCGATCCCCTCTTCGTACCTGCGATTTCGTAGGTGCGACCAATCTTCGCACGTGCGGCCTCCTCAGCTCCAGCCCCAATCTCGCACTTGCGGCGCCCTTAGCCGCACCTGCGGGCAAAGCCTCGCAGGTGCGATTACACCAGATGACATCAAGCTTCAGCTTTTTTTCCAACTTCAACTTTGATCGGTTAACCACCCGGGATCCACCCGAGGCCCCAGAGACCCCGTCCAATCACACCAACGTTTCTCAAAACATGACACAAACTTGCTCGATCCCTCAAATCACATCAAACAATGCCGAAATCACGAATTACACTCAAATCCAATTCTTTAAGAACTTAGAATTTCAAACTTCTACATCCGAAGACGAAACCTATCAAATCACACCCGATTGACCTCAAATTTTGCACACAAGTCATATTCAACATTATGAACCTGCTCCAACTTCCGGAATCGCATTCCAACCTCGATATCAAAACTTCCACTTCTGGTCGTATTTCTTAAAAACCTTCAAATTTCTATCTTTAGCCAAATGACCCCAAAATGACCTACGGACATCCAAATTCACTTCTGATCGCTCTCCCAATTCCAGAATCACCATACAGAGCTATTCCCAAACTTGAAATCCCAAACAGACATCAACCTCACTGATATGCACTTTAAGCCCAAATTCATGAAATCCTTCTAAAATGCTAACTTCCACAATATACGCAAAAGCGCTCTCGGGTTATCCAAACCTCGAGCAGAACATACACCCAAGTCCGAAATCATCATACGAACCTGCTGGAGTCTTCAAATCTTGATTCGAAGGTCGATTACTCACAATTCCAATCTTAGTTGATTTCTCCAACTTAAGGCTTCTGAAATGAGAATTTTCTTTCCAAATCAATTCGAAACTTCCCGGAATTCAATTCCGACTACGCCCACGGGTCATAATACCTGAAACGAAGCTGCTCACGACTTCAAACCATTGGACGACGTGCTAGAGCTCAAAATGACCGGTCGGGTCGTTACAAATGAAGTATAAACTCGCGGATGTAAATTACAAGATCCTAATAGTACTTAGGTTAAGGGAAATGTTTAGTCATGGGCTGCAAAATATACCCTAGAATTTTGTGAAATCTGTTATAAAGAAAACAGTTATGAAAGAGTTGTAGATGTTTTACAGAAAATTACTTAAATACATGTAAAGTGTTATTTGAAAGTTCATAATATAAAACTTCCTCAAATTATTCAATAAATTTCTTTGAAATATGTATTTCCTACTTCTTTCATATGTTTACACCAATATGAAGTTGAGACATCTTCTTCATTAGTGTCGTTTATAAAAGGGCCCTCTTTTAAAAAAATTCGTGTCTATTCAAAAATCACGAAATACTAAAGCATTTTTAACAAATTAAAGAGTAGAACAGAAACTCAAACGAAATATTATATATTAACCATGGCTAAAACTAAGTATAAACTTGGTTAAAACCAAGGTATTGATAATTAATCCCAAAACGGATTCAATTCGGCAGAATCTAATATGGCATCCTCAGCAGCGGGAGAAGATTCAACTTGAGCAGAATAGGCTTGAACACCAACTTCACCACGAGTAAGTTCATCACCTTCGGGAACGCCGACCTCAGGTGAGGAAAAGTTCTGACTTTGCTGAGTTTTTTCAATAGTTTCCTTAGATTTTGCAATATCAGCAGTCAAGTCAAATCCTTCCTGGATAGCCTCCATCAAAGTCTCGAGGCGCGTATTAAAATAAGCCCAACTTATATCAAGAGTTGACTTATCTTCAAGGGCCTCGTAATCTCTCCCCCATTGCTCAATTTCAGCCTTCAACTCTTCTTTTTCAGTCAAAGAAGCATCATAAGAAGCCTTCAAAGGGGCGAGTGACCTCTCCAAGAACTGGACCTTGTTAAAATATGCACATAGGTCTTCTTGAGCCTGAGTGAGTGTTTGAACAAGCTCCCTGGGATAGATCTCCTTCTGATTAAGGGGTTCTTTCAAACCCCTAATTTCTTCGGTAGCTTTAGAAAGTTTCTCTACAAATGAAGACTCAAGGATGTCTTTGTCCTTTCCCACTTGACTGGAAGAGGCTTTTTCAATTGTCAATTTCGCTGCCATCACTTTTACTTGATGTTCCAAAGCGCACTTCTCCTCATCTAAAACTTCTTTTTCCAACTGAAGACCCTCGTACTGTTCCTTCCATTTGTCCTCTTCTGTACGATAATCGTTGACTAACTACTCAATGTGGACAATTCTCTTCATAAGCTCCGTGCCTATCAAGTTGATCTACAAAAGAAAGAAAAGAAGTGATTATCAAACAAAGATAAAAAAAGTCACGAGGAAAATAAATGAAAAGCTAAGGCTTATACCTTCAAAGATGAATGGACAATATCATTCATCCATGTCAAGGAACTGTGGCTTTCCAACTTCGACTTCTCAACTGGGCCAAGTAGAGTTTTTAGCCATACGTCGGCTTGACCAAACTTTTTCAAAAGAATACCACCCTCGGGGACTTCAATGGTAACTTTTTTCATCATCCTATTACTACTAGAATAACTAACTTCAACATGAGAAGTGGTAGCAATAGGAACAATTGAGGAAGTGAAAACATCGACGGGAGGAGCATTAGCAGCAACAACAGGAGCGGGAAATTGAGAACAGATAGGAGCAGACACTGAAAAAGAGGCAAGGGGTGCTTCTTCAGAAACAAGGCTAAAATCTTCACTATCAAACCCACAGAAAAATAACTAATCGTTTAGAGTAATAAGGTGCAGTATTCATCTCTTCATCATATCTCACTAAAGTGGCACTTTTAAGCTTATTCACGGGAACTGAACTTGGAGGAGGGGTGACTTCATCATCCGAAATAACGCGCCTCCTAGCTCGAGGCTTGCGCACTAAGGAACCATCTTCTCGTTCCTCTTCACCCTCAGAGCCATGAACTCCCTCTGCTTTTCTCTTTAATGAAGAAATTAAAATCATCTCTTCAACAAGGGAAAAAGAAAGTCTTGATGAAGCAATAGACGTGGCACTAACACATCGAATGGGAAACCCTAGCAGAGGAAAAAGTTAGTAATCTTCAAGTAAATACGAAAAAGAGGAAGAAAATTAAAGAGAAAGATACTATGAGTTTTTAATTTCCAACCAAACCTATGAGAAAGGTATTTCCAAGACCTTCCTTCCATAGGAGCAACCGACAACAATTTCTCTACCCAAGCTCGGAAGTCTGGTATTTCTTCAAGAACTTCCATGGTTGCTAAAAAGAGAAAAAACAGCCACGAGATCGTAAGTTTATTCTTCCCACATAAAAAAGGAGAAACATATTTTTTTTTAAAACTTACGTGCAAAATTCCATTTTGATGGAAAGGGCATGTTCTCCTCACCCACCAAACCACTTGTGGGAGCAGCGATAAAACGGGCATACCAACCACGATCTTTATCATCTTTAGGACCAACCAAAACCCTTGTGCTCCTGTCCACGAGAGTAAAAACCCCTGAACGAAACAACTTAGGGTAATAAAGATGAAGCAAGTGTTGAAAGGTGAAGGATAAGGAGGCCAAATTACATAGATATTGTAAACATGCAAAAGCTCTCCATACAATAGTACCAATATCTCCCAAGAAAACGTTAAAGAAACGACAAAATTCTATGATCGCTGGGTCAATAGGTGGTCTGAAACCTAATGTAAAAGGATATGTGTAAACAAAAGAGTAACCATCTTGGTACGAAGTTATCCTTTGATTTGGATCAGGAACTAAAATTGGAAAATTAGATTTTCAGTGGCATTCTCTTCGCACAAGAGAAATTAAGCCATTAGTAATCTGGGAAGGATATACATCAGTACGATCATGGGAAATCATAGAAGTAACTTGGTTTCTAATTGATTCACGATCAGTGGAGAAAGAAAATTCTGCAGGAATAATTTCATCAGCTCTTGGTTCTCGAATGGGTTCACCTAATTACCTATTTTTGGCAGAAGTTTTATGGGTTGTAGAAGCCCTAGTCTTAGAAGAAGAAGGGGTAACAATGTTGGGTTGAGAAGCAGAACCACAAACAGATAAAGATCCTAAGCTACGCAACCTACCGCCTATTTTACTCCTAAAAAGAGCAGTTGAAGGGGGAAGTTCATCTATAATTAGTACTCTGCGAGGATCAAGATTTGATGAAGACATGGTTGTACAATAAAATAATATGTACTGAAGAATAAGAACGATTAAAGAAGAAGAACACTGTAAATTGAAGGTTTTTGTGAAACTAAAGCCATATGAGGTATTTATAAGAAGAAGCAGTCGTCATGTAAAGTGATTCATGATGGAAACGTCATAATGAAACAGTCACTTCTTGACTGACGCAGCCCCAAGAAAGCCTTAAAAACTGCTGAAGAGTCGTAGACCCAATCAACAAAGGCCATGTGGCACATGCATTAAATGAAAGTGACATACGACGCGTTGATTCTGAAGAAGACACAATGATACATGGGAAACGACGGCAAAAAAATCCCACCATAAATATGTACCACTTCCCAAATATTCAATTGCAGAATATTCGGCAAGAGGCAGACTATCTGTATTAGTAGAAAGTAAATATTACACGTGGAATTATATGTGGCTGACACGAATGATACGTGGATCACTAAGAAGATGACAACTAGAGCTTTACAACTAAAATATGCACGAGTTACAAGAGGTACGAGCAAATCACTTACGATATGAAAGGACACAGTTGTTCGAGTCTAAATTTTTCAATGATGAGATACAGGCGGAATGAATCAAGACAGTAAAAAGGGAAGATTCACGAACCTCCAATTAATGAGGAAGAAGAATCAGAATCGTTACAGAATCTTCATAAATAGTTACGATTGTCAATTATAATGGTTCATTAATGTAATCAATGCTCATAATAATTCGACCATAAAAGGAAGGAAACATTATATTTGTAAATTCCTACATAAGGGAAGAAAATTTCACTTGTAAGGACACATTCTGAATCTTATTGGAATACAACTACTTTCTTTTGCTTTCAATCGATTACTTTTGTATTTCTTTTCACGTTTATTTCCTTTCATATAATTGAGAAAGCATGGAATTTCTTGGTTATCAGTAACCCGAGTTCTTCTAAAAATAGGCTTGACCGAGAATCTTATGTTTTAGTTAAACATCAAACAAGTCAAGAATCGACAACACTCTCAGAAATGAATCATCAACTAAGCTAAAAAAAAATACACCAATATCATATCCGACCGAAAAAAGAAATAACTCAATATAAGCATAAACCTACAATTTTGATTAATCTACAAGTATGTGTTTCATCAACTTCCCAAATAACTACTTCACTTTTGAGTGCCAAATCACCAACTAATTTAGGAAATAATTAAGTTATGACATCAAAGCTTCAACACTTGTCCCGTAACCACAAATTTACCTTCTCTTGCTCATTCATTCAGATTGCGAAATAAATATTCTTCACTTCTCATATCTCTGTATACCATATTTTTTCCATAGAGGATCCCTAAACTCAAAAATGCAATTCAAAGCAATAATATGATATAAATATAGGAAGAGTTTACTCACTCTCGTATAAAAGTGTGATGACCCGATAGGTCATCTTATGCTTTACAACCAAATTCTATGTTTCGAAGCCTTTAAAACCTCATTTTAGCCTTTCTCGATTTGTGTGCATAGTCCGAATATTGGCCAAAAGGCTTATATGTTAAAATTTGATAAAAATAAGAAATTTTGCCTAAAAACTTCATTTGAATTGACTTCGGTCAACATCTTTGGTAAACGAACCCGGATTCGTGTTTTGACGATCCCGGCGGGTTCGTATCAAAATATGGGACTTGAGCGTATGCCCAGAATCGGAATCGGGGGTCCCTAGACCGGGTTATGAATTTTTGTTGAAAATTATAAGTTTGAAAATTTAATGGTTTTTAAAAATTGGTTGGTGCTTGTCCTTGTTGATACCGGGTCCGTATTTTGGTTCCGGAGTCCGGTAAAGGTCCAAGATAATATTTATGACTTGTATGTGAAATTTGGTGAGAAACGAAGTTGATTTGACGTGATTCAGACGTTCGCTAGTAAAAATAGAGATTTCAAAGCTTTCTTGAAAATTTCATTTGATTTGGTGTTCAATTCGTAGTTCTAGGTGTTATTTTGGCGATTTGATCACGCGAGAAAGTTCGTATGATATTTTTAGACTAGTGTGTACTTTTGGTTTAGAGCCCCGAGGGCTCAGGTGAGTTTCGGATAGGCTACAGAGTGAATGGAACTTAGGAATTTTAGCTAGTGTGCATCATATTTGTAGGTCTCGCATTTGCCAGATCTGGCTCACAAATGTGAGCCTCGCAATTGCGAAGAACCCATCGCATTTGGGATCAGTTGGGCTAGGGGGTGGACTTCGCATTTGCAAAGTGTTGGTCGCATTTGCGATCATCTTCAGTTCGCATTTGCGAACACACGTTCGCATTTGCGAATACTGCAGGCCCAGGAACCTTTTTGCATTTGCGAAGAAAATGTCGCATTTGTGGGTTTCGCATTTGCGAAGCCCAGGTCACAAATGCGACATCTGCAGCTGAAGAAAATGAGACTTATATGGGATTTTTGATTCATTTCCCAAATTTTCAAAACCTAAACCACAAGAGGCGATTTTTCAAAGAACTTTTCTTCCCCAAATCATTGGTAAGTGATCTTAAACTAATTTATTTCAATCTTTCACTACTTCTTCATAAGATTCAATAAAAAATCTAAGGTTTTCATGGTGAAATTGGGGGGTTTTGGGTAGAAACTAGGGATTTGATAATTTTAGAATTTAGATCTCAAATTGAGGTCGGATTCCAAAACCAATTATATAACCGGGCTCAGGGGTGAATGGGTAATCGGGTTTTGGTCCGAATTTCAGGTTTGGACCCAACGGGCCCGGGTGTTGACTTTTGTTAACTTTTTCGAAAATGGCCTAAATTGAATTCTTTACAATCGTGGGTAGTTCCTAAGGCTTTATTTGAATTTTTGATTAGTAATTTTCTAGATTCTATTTGTTCGGAGGCTTGTTTGAAGGGAAAAGTTGTGATTGTGCTTTGAGTTGGCCGTAGGAGCGAGGTAAGTGTCGTGGTTAACCTTGGCTTGACGGATTAGGAATTAGTTGTCTATTTGCTTTGTGTTTAGATGTTGGGTACCACGTATAGGTGGGGTGACGAGTACATATGCATTATTGTCGAGTTATAGCATACATGTGGGTCTTATTCTTGTAATTGTTACTTTCTTTGATTATGTTACTCATGCTTAGGTTAGTTAATCGTGAAGTTGATCATTCTTATCATGCTTACGGACTTTGGTCTTGATTTAATGTTGATTCAAGTTGAGGTTGGTGTTTTAGGACCAAATGTTGAAGTAAAACTTGTTCTTGTGATTTTCTATCGCCGCAGTCATGGTTCATTATTTTGGTGAGGGAGAGTGTAATGCATGGAGGGTGATGCCGTGCCTATTCTATGACTTTATGTGAGGTTGAGAGTGTTAATGCATGAAGGATGATGTCGTGCCATTATGAGTGTAATGCATGAAGGATGATGTCGTGCCATATTATGAGAGTTAATGCACGAAGGGTGATTCTGTGTCGTTTCTATTGTATTCTGGTGAGGATGTGAGTAAAAGCACGACGGGTGATGTCGTGCACTTTTCCTTTATTGTGTTCGTTGATTCTTATTGGTTCATAGTATATTTACTGTCCAAGTTATCTTTCTGCTCTAATTCTCTATCTCGTAATCCCCCTCAACATGTTTCCCCTCCCGGTATTACCTGTTTAGTTCTTTACTGTTACTTGTATATACATTGTTAAAATGTACATGCTTGATTGTAGGTGTCTTGTCTTAGCCTCGTCACTACTTTGTCGAGGTTAGGCTCAACACTTACCAGTACATGGGGCCGGTTGTACTGATACTGCAATCTGCACTTTTTATGCTGATTTTGGCACCGGCTCTGGTTGATTGAGAGTTGGATGTTGGACCCGTTATCTGGAGACTCAAGGTAGATCTGTCGGCGTTCATAGACCTTGAAATCCCCGTCTATCTATTTTGTTTACTGTTTTCTTTTATTCAAACAATTGTACTTCTTTCAGACTTGTATTTGTAGTAAATTCTAAAATGCTCGAGCATTGTGACACCAGATTTGGGGAGTGATAAATGACAAAGTTGTTACAATATTTCGCACTCTTCATAGCTTATTTATTGTTAATTACTGAACTGTATTAGAATTGATTCAATAATACTCTAACGTGGCTTGCCTAGCAAGTGGAATGTTAGGCGCCATCATGGTCCCATCGGTGGGAACTCTAGGTCGTGACAAGTTGGTATCATAGCACTAGGTTGCCTAGGTCTCACAATTCACGAGCGAGCTTAGTAGAGTCTGGGGGATCGGTACGGAGAGGTCTGTACTTATCTCCTAGAGGCTATGAAGTTTAGGAACAAATTTCACTTCTATTCTTCTCTGTCGTGCGACTTTGTTTTCTCAATACTGATTGGACTCTTCTACTCTTATTCTCTCGCAGATGGCGAGAACACGTACCGTTTATTTAGCCGAGCAACAGCCAAAGCCTCCAGTGGCAGCTCCAACGAGGGGCAGAGGTCGAGGCCGAGGCCGTGCCAGAGGTCGAGGTAGGGGCAAGGATCATCCGAGAGCCCCAGCAGCAGCCCCAGCAGTGGGGCCTCATGTTGAGTTTAAGGAGGAGGCTCCAGCCTAGACTGTTCCTACCGGTCCAGCTTAGGTTCCGGATGGGTTAATTTCCACCCAGTGCTATAGGACGCTTTGTCCGTCTAGTGGGTCTTATGGAGAGTGTGGCCCAAACTGGCGTATTTCCCATGGAACCAGCCATCTCTCAGGCTGGAGGAGGAGCCCAGACTCCTGCCACTCACACTTCGGAGCAGATGGCTCCCCAGTATCAGACTCCAGCAGCTCAGTCAGTCAGAGCAGTTCAGCCGGTTGTTGTGGCACAGGCCGGTGAGGGGCCAACTATGTCTTTTGAGGCCTTATGGAGATTGGACAAGTTCACCAAGCTCTTTCCAGTTCACCTCATTGGTGCTACTTCAAAGGATCCCCAGGAGTATCTTGACAACTGTCATGAGGTTCTTCGGAACATGGGTATAGTGGAGACCAATGGGGTCGACTTTGCCGCATTTCAGATGACTGGTTCCGCCAAGAAATGGTGGAGAGATTATTTATTGACCAGAACAGAAGGGTCGCCTACTCTTACTTGGGACCAGTTCTCTCAGATCTTTTTGGAGAAGTTTCTCCCTATCACATTAAGAGAGGAGCATCGCCATCAGTTCGAGCGTCTTCAGCAGGGCAGTATGATTTTTACTCAGTATGAGACCCGTTTTGTGGATTTGGCCCGTCATGCTCTTATTTTACTCCCTACCGAGAGAGAGAGGTGAGGAGGTTTATTGAGGGACTTGTTCAGCCTATCAAGTTGCAGATGGATAAGGAAACTGGGAGTGAGATTTCTTCTCAGGAAGCTGCCAATGTTGACAGGCGAGTTGAAATGGATCTTGCTTAGGGAGGTCAGGATTCTGATAAGAGACGTCGTCATTCCGGTGGGTTCAACGGTGCCTCATCTGGAGGCAGGGGTACTTTTGGTAGAGTCCATCCTCCCCGGCCATTTCATTCAGCACTCCAGGCATCCCACGGTGCTCCAGGTGGTCGTGGCCCTCATATTCCTTATTCTGATCAACTAGCCTACATTGCACCACCAGCTCCTATCAGTGCACCTCTGCTCTAGAGTTTTCAGGGTGGTTACTTAGGTCGACAAGGTTAGTTCCACGGCCAGCAATCACACCAGCCGAGGTCTTGTTATACTTGTGGTGATCTGAGGCACATTGCTAGATTTTACCTCGTGCATCGAGCAGTTCTCAGCATCAGGGTTCTCGTGCCATGGTCCCGGCACCGGTTGTTGCACCACGTGCTCAGCCAGCTAGAGGTAGGGGTCAGGCATCCAGAGGTGGTGGTTCGACCATTAGAGGTGTAGGTCAGGCCGCTAGAGGTGGAGGCCAGCCATGGGCCATCCTAGAGATGTAGTTCAGAGTGGTGGGGCCCAACACCGATGTTATGCCTTTCCAGCCAGGCCTAAGGCTGACTCATCTGGCGTCGTTATCATAGGTACTATTTCAGTTTGTAGTAGATATTCTTCAATTCTATTTGACCCCGGGTCTACTTAATCCTATGTGTCATCTTATTTTGCTTCATATTTGGTTGTGCCACGTGATTCTTTAAGTGCCCCTGTATATGTGTCCACACTTGTGGGGGATACTATTGTGTTCGATCGTGTTTATCGCTCGTGTGTGGTCACTATTGGGAGTCTTAGACTAGTGTAGATCTCCTACTCCTCGATATGGTTGATTTTGATGTTTTATTGGGTATGGATTGGTTGTCACCTTATCATGCTATATTGGATTGTCACGCCAAGACAGTGACCTTAGCCTTGTCGGGGCTGCCTCAATTAGAGTGGAGAGGGACCCATGGTCATTCTACCAGCAAGATTATCGTTTATATGAAGGCTCGACGTATGGTCGAGAAGGGGTGTTTGTCTTATGTTTGTGATTCCAGTGTAGAGGTCCTTCTATGGATTCTGTGCCTGTTGTTCGTGACTTTCCAGAGGTATTCCTGCAGACCTGTCGGGAATGCCACCCTATAGGAATATTGATTTCTGTATTGATTTGGTTCCGGGCACTCAGCCCATTTCCGTTCCACCATAGCGCCGGAGTTGAAAGAATTGAAGGAACAATTGCAGGATTTACTTGATAACTTCATTAGACCTAGTGTCTCGCCCTAGGGTGCACCGGTGTTGTTTGTGAAGAAGAAGGATGGATCGATTAGGATGTGCATAGATTACCGGTAGTTGAACAAGGTCACTATCAATAACAAGTATCCATTGTCGAGGATTGATGACTTATTTGATCAACTTTAGGGTGCCAAGGTGTTTTCGTAGATTGATTTGAGATCTGGCTACCATCAGTTGAGTATTAGGGCATCTAATGTCCCTAAGGTAGCTTTTCGGACTCGGTACGGGCATTATGAGTTTCTAGTGATGTCTTTTGGGTTGACAAATGCCCCAACAACATTCATGAATTTGATGAACCGAGTTTTCAAACTTTATTTAGACTCCTTTGTGATTGTGTTTATTGACGATATCTTGATCTACTCCCGCAGTCGAGAGGAGCATTAGCAGCATCTCAGAGTTGTGCTTCAGACTCTGAGAGACAGCCAATTGTATGCTAAATTTTCAAAGTGCGAGTTTTGGTTGGATTCAGTCGCTTTCTTGGGCCACTTCCTATCAGCTAGGCATTCAAGTATATTTTAAGAAGATTGAGGCAGTTCAGAACTGTCCTAGACCCACTTCAGCCACGGAGATCAGGAGCTTCCTGGGTTTGACGGGTTATTACCGTCGATTTGTGGAGGATTATTCATCTATAACAGACTCGTTGACCAGATTGACCCAGAAGGGTGCCATGTTCAAATGTTCGGACGAGTGTGAGGCGAGCTTTCAGAAGCTCAAGACGGATTTGACTACAGCGCCAGTGTTGGTATTGCCCACATGTTTAGGATCTTATACGGTATATTGTGATGCTTCCCGTGTTGGGCTTGGTGCAGTATTGATGTAGGAGGGCAGGGTGATTGCTTATTCGTCGCGACAGTCGAAGGTTCATGAGAAGAATTACCATGTCCATGATTTATAGTTAGCAACCATCGTTCATGCACTGAAGATTTGGAGGCATTATCTTTATCGTGTGAGGTTTTCTCTGATCATCGGAGCCTTCAGTATTTGTTCAAGAAAAAGGATCTCAATTTGAGGCAAAGGAGGTGGTTGGAGCTATTGAAAGACTATGATATCACCATCTTGTACCATATCGGGAAGGAGAATGTGGTGGCTGACGCATTGAGTAGGAAGGCAGCGAGTATGGGCAGCCTTGTGTTCATTTTAGTTGGTGAGAGGCCGCTAGCATCAGATATTCAGACTTTGGCCAACTAGTTTGTGAGGTTGTCTAGCTTGCACAGTCGCTCGGTCTTCCTTGTTTGAATGTATTAGGGATCGGCAGTATGACGACCCTCATTTGTTGGTCTTTACGGACACAGTGCGGCACAATGGTGCCAAGCAGGTTACTGTAGGAGATGACAGAGTCATGAGGATGAAGGGTCGTGTTTGTGTGCCTAATGTGGATGGACTTTGTGAGTTGATTCTTGAGGAGGCCCACAGTTCCCGATATTCCATTTGCAAAGACTGCAGAACCATGAACCTTTTCGCATTCGCGAAGAAATTGTCACATTTGCTGGCTTCACATTTGTGAAGAGCAGGTCACAAATGCGACATCTGCAGCTGAAGAAAATGAGACTTAGACAGTATTTTTGATTCATTTCCCAAATTTTCAAAACCTAAACCACAAGAGGCGATTTTCCAAAGAACGTTTCTTCCCCAAATCATTGGTAAGTGATCTTTAAATAATTTATTTCAATCTTTCACTACTTTTTCATAAGATTCAACCAATAAATCTAAGGTTTTCATGGTGAGATTGGAGGGTTTTGGGTAGAAACTAGGGATTTGATAAATTGGAGATTCAGACCTCAAATTGAGCTCGGATTCCAAAACCAATTATATAACCGGTCTCGGGGGTGAATTGGTAATCGGGTTTTGGTTCGAATTTTGGATTTGGACCAAGCGAGCCCGGGTGTTAACTTTTGCTGACTTTTTTGAAAATGTCCTAAATTGAATCCTTTACAATCGTGGGTAGTTCCTAAGGCTTTATTTGAATTGGTTGGTTGGTAATTTGCTAGATTCTATTGGTTCGGAGTATTGTTTGAAGGGAAAAGTTGTGATTGGGCATTGAGTTGGTCGTTGGAGCGAGGTCAGTGTCGTGGTTAACCTTGGCTTGGGGGATTATGACTTAATTGTCTATTTGATATGTGTTTAGATGTTGGGTACCACGTATAGGTGAGGTGACAAGTACCTATGCGTTATTGTCGGGTTATAGCATTCGGGTGGTTTTTATTCTTGTAATTGTTACTTTCTTTGATTATGTCACTCATGCTTAGATTAATTAATCGTGAAGTTGGTCATTCTTATCATGCTTACGGACTTTGGTATTGATTGAGTGTTGATTCAAGTTGAGGTTGATCTTGTGGAACCAAATGTTGAAGTAAAACTTGTTCTTGTGGTTTTCTATCGCCCTATTGTCATTGTTCATTGTTTTGGTGAGGGAGAGTGTAATGCACGAAGGGTGATGTCGTGCCTATTCTATGACTTTATGTGAGGTTGAGAATTTTAATGCACGAATGGTGATATTGTGCCATATTGTGAATGTAATGCACGAAGGGTGATACCGTGCCATATTATGAGAGTTAATGCATGAAAGATGATGCCGTGTTGTTTCTATTATATTATGGTGAGGATGAGAGTAAAAACACGAAGAGTGATGCCGTGCACTTTTCCTTTATTGTGTTCATTGATTCTTGTTGGTTCATAGTATATTTACTGTCCAAATTATCTTTCTGCTGTAATTCTCTATCTCGTAATCCCCTCCCAGTATTACTTGTTTAGTTCTTTATTGTTACTTGTATATACACTGTTAAACTATACATGCTTGGTTGTAGGTGTCTTGTCTTAGCCTCGTCACTACTTCGTCGAGGTTAGGCTCGACATTTACCAGTATATGGGGTCGGTTGTACTGATACTACACTCCGCATTTTCTGTGTAGATTTTGGCACCGTCTCTGGTTGATCGAGAGTTGGTTGTTGGACCCGTGATCTGGAGACTCCAGGTAGATTTATCGGCGTTCACAGACCTTGAAGTCCCCGTATATCTTTTCTGTTTATTGTTTTCTTTTATTCAAACAGTTGTACTTCTTTTAGACTTATATTTGTAGTAAATTCTAGAATGCTCGAGAATTGTGCCACCAGATCTGGGTAGTGATAAATGACAAAAATTTTACAATATTTCGCACTCTTCATAGCTTATTTGTTGTTAATTACTGAACTGTATTAGAATTGATTCAATAATACTCTAACATGGCTTGTCTAGCAAGTGAAATGTTAGGCGCCATCACGGTCCCGACGGTGGGAATTCCGGGTCGTTACAAAAAGATTAAATGCATACACTTCGTACCATAAATTAGCCCCATATGATCTTCTATGTTAGTATAGTTATGCTTAGTCTAGAATCAAATAGGACTTTAAAGGAGTTGTAACCAGGGGCGGAGCTAGAGCGTTGGAAGCGGGTTCAGCCGAACCCAATAGCTTTGGTTCGAACCCTGTATTTGTCTTAAAAATTTCATTGAATATGTATAACTTATTAATCTAGAACCCAGTAACTTCAAACGATTAGAATCTCGAACATATAAGTTTGAAATCCTGGCTCCGCCTCTGATTGTAACATATATCGACTTATGGAAAAGAAAAGTTACATATTTGGAGGGAAAAAATAACAACCTCCCTAATCCGTTTCAAATTTTCCACCTTGCTACTATTCTATTCATCACCTAATTTTTCCTTTATTTAGTTTTTTTTTCTCTTTCTCTTTTCATTTCATCATTTGTCTTCTTTTTCAAAAACAAGAAATTCGTTTTTGACACTTCTTCACAGTTTTATCTTCTTATTCTCTTTTTTTCTTCTTTTAATCACTATCACCTTTCAATTAACTTCCTTATATTTTAGCTTTAACTTATGTAATTTTAAGTGCAAAAGGAGGTTACATAAACTAAAGATAGTATAATTAGTTCAAAGATTTGACAATTTAATTACATCAGGCAGCTTAAAGATACACATCGAAAGATTCAAATGCGTCAATCTTCAACAAGTAACTCTGATGCATGCAAGTGAATACATAGGTATACGTTTAAGTCTCCACAACAACTCTAATAAACAGCTCGCTAATATCCATCTCGCTCTAAAGAATTTGGATCTGCACAAAAATATGTAGAAGTATAGCATGAGTACACCATAGCAGTACCCAATAAGTATCAAGACTAACCTCGGTGGAGTAGTGTCGAGGTTCAAGTCAATATACTTACTAATCAAATAACTTGTGCAGAAATAATACAAAGCTAAAAACATAGAAGCAAAGTAAATAAATGGCAACGAAGTAAAATCATGTGATAAAACAACAAAATAATCAAAATACGGATAAAATACAAGTGAAAGGAATTAAGAAAAACAACGAAATTTCTAACCATTAAACCATTCCGACACAAGATTGGCAACAAGAACCACCCTGAGGTACCACACCTCTTCTTCACAAATCACGAGTCCCAAATCATAAATTATATACACATGGCACATCGTGCTCATATTATCAATCACAACTGCACGGACAAATCACGTGTCAATATCACAATCTACATGGCATATCACGGGCTCAATATCACAATCTGCCGGCGTGCTCACATGCTCAATATCCTAAATCGGGCTATCAGCCCAACCATATCTATAATGATTCGGCGGTTGTTTTGAGTATTTTAGCCTCGTTCCCTTATTTATTTCCTCCTCAATGTTATATTGTGGTTATGTGACTTACTGGTATGTTTGATTTTGGTTTCGGGTGAGTTTCACATTGAAGTGGACACTTAGTCCCAAAGTTGGAAGTTAAGTTGAGAGAGTTGACAAGAGCTTGACTTTTATGTAGATGACTCCGAAATAGAGCATTGACTGTTTTATAGCTCCATATGGTGATTTTGGACTTAAGAGTGTGTCTGACTGTTGATTTGGAGGTCCATATGTCGTTTCGGCTTGAATTGGCGAAAGTTAGAAAGTTGAAGGTTTGGAAAAGGTTGAGAAGTTTGACCGGGAGTTGACTTTACTTATATCGGGGTCAGATTCTGATTCCGAATGTTGGAATAGTTCAGTTATGTCATTTATGACTTGTGTACAAAATTTGAGGTCAATTGGAGTTAGTTTGGTATGTTTCGGCATTAGTTTTAGAAGTTAGAAGTTCATAAGTTCCTTAGTCTTGAATCAATGCGCAATTTGTGATTTTAATACTATTTGATGTTTTTTGATGCTTCGAGCGAGTTCATATCATATTTTAGGACTTGTTGGTATGTATGGACGGGGTCCCGGGGGCTCCCGACATGTTTTGGGTTGAGTTCGGACCATTTGCTCTTGAATTAGGACTACTGATTTTCTGTTCTAGTTTCATTCTACGCGTTCACGAAGGTTCTCCTGCGATCACATCGAGCCCTTAGAAACTGCTGGGATTTTTCTCTTCGCGTTCGCGAAGTACATGCCGCGATCGTAGTCTTTGAGGAGATTGTGAATCACGACCGCGTGAGGTGCACCGCGTTCGCGTATAAGGAAATTAGGTTGGGGATGTGGCACACAGTGTTCTTCGCGTTCGCCTGCCCTTGGACGCGATCGTGTAAGTTGAGTAAGCTGGTCATCGCATTCGCGACTGGCTTCACGGGATTGCGAAGAAGGTTTTATAAGCTGGGGAGATTTGTTCTCCGCGATTAATAAGTGGGGATTTGACTGCTTATTAGCACCTTTTAGCTTTTGTTTTACTCTGAAAGTATTAAATTGTGTTTCCTGAACATGAAGTTATGCAAAATTGCAAGAATGCTGGAAGTTTGGTCTCCCAATATGAAATCTGACTCAAAAAGGATTGTCCGAAGCACAAGGCAATAAAGGGCATAGAAGCACAAATGTTGCGGACCACAAAATTCCATCTGCAGCCGTGAAACAAGAAGAAAAACCTAGCAGACCTTTCAGCAATGTGCAGACCGTGCATGAATTGTGCGGCCGCATAACTGGGCTAAGAGTCGAAGATCATAGAGTATGCAAAAATACCAAGTCCAGGAACATTTGTGAATTGCGGACCGCACAAGAATTGTGCAGCCGCAGAAAATTGCCTCGCGGCCGCAATTCAAAAATGTGCGGCTGCAAAAGATAGCCTCGTGACCACAGTTCAGAAATGTGCAGCCGCATAACTCCACTTCCTGCTAGCTGAAGAAATCTGCGGACCGCACATGGAATTGTGCGGCCGCAGAACCTCCCAATGGGCATTTTTGTCCGAGATTTTTGGCCCTGTATAAATAGACGAGTTTCACAAAATTAGGTCAAGTTTGAACATATGAATTTGTTGTAGTCGTTTTCCTTTACTACTTTAGGAAGTTTTATATTATTTTGGTGTATTTACGTTAGATTTCATCATTTTAATATTTCATTATGAGTTTAATTAGTTTTTCTTATTTATTTCTTCAAACCCAATTATGAGTAGCTAGACTTTCAGTGAGGTTATGACTCAACCCTAGTGTGTAAACCTTATGGGTATCTAATTTAGTGATTATTTATGATTGAGTGTTGATTATTTAGCTTAGTTCATGCTTCAATTTTAGAATTAATGGTTGCAAATATTGATTCATGCCTATTTGATTTAGTCTCAACTTGATAAAGAGGGACCTAGCTTAGGATAACTTAGCTAATAAGGAATTGGGTCAATTGAGAGATTGATTAACCCAATTAAAAGGTTCAACCTAGAAACAATAATAACCCAACATGAGCTCTTATCGACTGTTTTGGTTGATATCCATTTGGACTCGAGAAAGTCAAATTGGGAGAAATCACTCTTTGACCAAGAGGTATTGAGTGGGTAACGTAGAATTGAGAGCTATAATACACCCCACAACATTCACAACATTTTGAGGATAAAATTGGCGCTTCATTTCGGGCTTGAACTGCTCCTAGTCTTTGATGGAGCAACTGCCCTTCTCCATCTCTACTTTCTTCCTCTGCCACCACAACATGGTGGTTGTAGACAATAAATTGCATCGAGAAAATATAATCAAGACCGAAAGTTATCGCAACAATTGTAGTATTTTATTTCAAATATTTGAGTATTAAAATCTCTATGAATCCTCTGATTCTACTTTTCAACGGTAAATAAAAGAGCCTTCGAACTTAATCTTGAATTCTATTTTATTTTAATCCAAGTGCTTGAAACTTGATCTTGATCTTGACGTACTTTTAATCCAAGGGCTTGCAACATGTTCTTGAATATTCGTCTTGATCCTTTAATCCTTAGAACACTTGAATGCTTGTAGCTTTTAGAGAAATCCGCAGCGTTTGATCCACGAGCTCTCTCTTGCTTCTTGTTATAACTTCTGGTGTCTTTTCTGAGTTATGAAGACCCCTATTTATAGTTGTGGAAGGGAGGAGTTGTGATAAGAACAAACTCTTTCCGACCAATCAAATTAAAGTGTGACATGCCCGCATTTGATTGGCAAGAACATGTCACTTGCACACGTGGCGCGGTTTCATTGGCCCTGTAATTTGACTTGGCATGTCTTGTCATTTTGACACATGGCATGGTCTTATTGGCTCTTCCGCTTGACTTGGCGTGCCACGTCGTTTGATACGTGGGCATCCATTTGGGCCTCTAGAAAGATGAAATTTTGGGTCTAATGAATTGGGCTCATCACTTTAGCCAATTAAGCGGACAACCCAATGGATTAAGATTTATTTATTTAATCCATTTATGTTGGACTTATACAATTAATTCAATTATATTAGCCCATAATATTTATTTGGACTAATATATCTTGAATTTTAAAATATAATCCAAATACTTTTTATGGATTTAATTTTAATAAAATTTATATGCCCACAAATGCGCCCTACTTCAAAACTTGTCAAGGTGTAAACTTTAAAGACTAGGTTTGAAGTAACTGTAAAAAAAATTACTTTTTCCATTCTAAAACTTTAAGGTTTACTCCTTATGATCATAAAAATATTTGTCATTGACTTAATAAAATAATGACTATCATGGATTTGAACATTGGATAGGATAATAACTTTTTTGCTACACGTCAAAGTGTAAAATGTCTTCACAGAAATTCAAAACGGGATAAATCTCCTTAGTGGTGTTACTGAAGTCAAAGTCCTTGCTTTCCTTTTCAAATAGAGAATTGGAAACGTTCCATTACTTTATTGTTCCTCATCAGACTCCTTGTATTTTATACGGACTAGGAGACAAATCGTCCAAGTCCATGTTGAAGACAAATCCTTGCCGAACTTTTCAATTGATCCCACATCGAATTACATATCATTAACGCCTCTCTCCGTAATCTATATAAACTCATGCGCTCGTATTTGTTAAGCATCAATTCACAGTATTCACAAGCCACTTGAGTCTATTTTTTGTGGACTCGAAAACATTAATGCGAAGGTAATTTCTTCTTCTTTTCTTGTGCTTTTCTTCCTTTACATGTTCTTTTTTTTTTCTTTTTTTTTTGTAGGTCAAACAAGAAGGGTGTGTTCTTGTTTAACGAGATAATCCATGCATGAAGAAGACAATCTTAGGGTGTGAGGGGGTGGGTACGCATCTTTGCCCGAATATCAGAGAGATTACTATCAATGTGGCTCGACTACCGGAGAGATTACTCTCAAAATGGCCCGACTACCAGAGACATTACTCTCTACGTGGCTCGACTAACGAAGAGATTACTCTCAAAATGGCCCGAATACCGGAGAGATTACTCTCAATGTAGCCCGACTACCAGAGAGATTACTCTCAAAATGGCCCGACTACCGGAGATATTACTCTTAATATGGTCCGACTACCGGAGAGATTACTCTCAAAATGACCCGACTGTCGAAGATGCCAACTTAAGGTGCAAAGGGACTCACATGTCCACCTTAAGATTGGAAAATTATAGTTCTTTTTAAGGACAAACCCATGAAGAAGCCAACTTAAGGTGCAAAGGGACTTATATGTCCACCTTAAGATTGGAAAGTTATAAAGCTTCAACTCGAAGATGACATCGACTGGAAAACTTCGAAAATTTGGCGGACTTTGCAGACTTCAGCTCGAAGATTTGGAGGGCTTAAACAATTCAACTTTAAGATCGTCGAATTTGAAGATTGTAACTTGAAGACCGGCAGACTTGAAGACTTCAACTTGGAGACTTGGAGGGCTTAAATATTTCAACTTTAAGACCGGCGAATTTGAAGACTGAAACTTGAAGACCGACGGACTTGAAGACTTCAACTTGGAGACTTGGAGGGCTTAAATATTTCGACTTGAAGAGTGGAGAATGTGAAGACTTCAACTTGAAGACCGACGGACTTGAAGATTTCAACTTGGAGACTTCAACTTGAAGAGTGACGGACTTGAAGACTTCAACTTGGAGACTTCGAGGGCTTAAATATTCCAACTTCTCTTTTGCTTTACATTGTCCGATTTTTATCTTAGTCGCATAATTTTCAGCTTTACGCGCTTGTAACGAAAGATTCATATCTTATCATGGGAGATTAAAAAATGATGAACCGTTTGATTTCTCAAAATTAGACTTCAATATATAAAACATATCCAAAAATTAGAATCAATCATCTTCAGAATGGACCCAGATAATATTTTGAAACTAACTTTAGATTCCCACCACGTAGAAAATTTTAGGTATGTGCAGCCTTACCGAAAAATTCATATCTTAGTGTAGAAAAATTGAAATTATGAACTGTTTAATTTCATGAAAAGTAGAATTCAAAATCTAAGACATATCCAAAATCCGAAATCAAACACTTTGAGAATCGTCTCAGACATTATTTTGAAGCTAACTTTAAATTCTGTCACGTTGACGGTTTCAGATTTGCACAACTTCACCAAAATATTTGTATCTTGATGTAGGAATGTCAAAATTATGAACCATTTGATTTTATGGAAACTAAACTTCCAAATCTATAACATATCCAAAATTCAAAACTTAATGCCTTAAGGATAGTGTCAGATAATATTTTGAAATCAACTTTGGTTCTGATATGACGACAATTTCAAATTAACGCGACTTCACCAAAATATTTGTATCTTGGTGTGGGAGCCTTGAGATTGTAAGAGTTTTCTAATTGTCAAAAATTGAAATTTAATAGATTCATTCTCACCAAATATCTTGGGTCCAAGTCTCTCTGAATTTGAAATGTCATGAAGGCAGACCATAATAACTTGAAGGTTTGGCAAACGTGAAGGCATAACGGATCCCCGACTTCAATGAAAATTCTTGGCAACCTCCAAAAAATATTAACCATTTCATTGAGGACACCAATTTACCATAGCGACTTACCCCCTTTAAATCAAATGGTATCCATAGTTTAACAAAAGAATGGTATCCCAACTCGATTTTCAAATAATGATTGAATAAATGACAATCCATTGTACTTCATTCGAAAAATGATTGGGGGATTATGTATATTTTGAACTTATGTGACTGAACTCAGCATGAAACTCTAAGATGCCTGCGTACCTCGGTGAAGAGTATCAAGTCATACCGTAGTTCAGAATGAGTAGATTTTTTTAATTTATTTTTTATCTCCTAACTTTTGCCTAGGTCGCCTCTTTCGAGGTTTTCAACCTAGCGGACTTTATTTTTTTATGTCCTAACTTTTGCCTAGGCCGCCTTTTTTGAGGTTTTCAACCTAGCGGACTTTTTTTGTGT
Organism: Nicotiana knightiana; assembly: GCA_005239525.1. Lineage (NCBI taxonomy): Eukaryota > Viridiplantae > Streptophyta > Magnoliopsida > Solanales > Solanaceae > Nicotiana > Nicotiana knightiana. The sequence continues at coordinate 30,088 of ML390554.1, read as the reverse complement.
GGGTCGTACACATTTTAGACTCATGCAGGCCAGGAGTATAGGAACATGCAGTTTAGGCTCATGCGTCGAGGAGCGTTGGAACTTCAAGGATAATACTTCTTAAAAAACTTGCCATTGATAGGGCCGATTCTCATGCCATCTGCATCAACCAGCTTGTAATCCCCACTTGAATAAGCTTCTTGCACGACATATGGCCCATCCCATTTTGAAGTGAACTTCCCTACATGTTTATGGGAAGTAATAATTGTTCTTCTTACGGCAAGGACTTGATCTCCTACTTGAAAGGATCTCGGGCGAACTCTTTTATTGAAGGCGCGAGACAATCGAGCTTGATTGCATTCAAGACTCTGTTGAGCTTCCAACCTCTTCTCATCAAGAGCCTCTAACTCAGAAATCGAAGTCGAACATTTTCTTCATCAGTGATCCCTTCTTGAATAGCTAGTCGCAATGAAGGTATTTGACGCTCAAGTGGCAAGACGGCTTCGACTCCATAAATGAGTGAATACAGAGTCGCTTGTGTTGGCATGCGGTGAGTCGTCCTATATGACCATAGAGATTCTTCCATACAGTCATTATAATCTCGTTTGGATTTGGAGACGACTTTCTTCAGCAGGTTGCATAGAGTTTTGTTGAATGCCTCAGCTAGACCATTGGCGGCAACATTGTACATCGAAGAGTTTCGTTGCTTGAAGCCAAAGAGATCACAAATCTTGTTCATCAACCTATTGTCGAATGGCTTTCCATTATCCATAATTATGTAATGAGGAATGTCGAATCGATAGATTACGTTTACTCGGATGAAACTTGCAACATTTTCCTTCTTTACCTCCTTAAGAGCAACAACTTCGGCCCATTTTGAGAAGTAGTCAGTTGCAGCCAAGATGTATAGGTGCCCACCAGAAGACTTTGGCCGTGGCCCAACAACATCCAATCCCCAAGCGTCAAACGGCATGGATGCAACAGTCGGGTGCAACACTTCAGGAGGTTGATGAATAAAATTCGCATGGAATTGACAAGCCTTGCATCTTCGAGCGTAGTCCAAGCAATCTTTTACCATCTTTGGCCAATAATATCCCATCCTTTTTTATATGGAAGTGGAGCTTTGGTCCAGACTGGTGTGACCCACATACCCCAGAATGTGCCTCTTGCAAAGCTTGGAGTGCTTCTTCTTCCCCTAATCATCGCAAGAGTACTCCCTTGAATGACCTTCTGTATAAAGTATCTTTGTAGTAAAGGAAGCGAGGTGCACGACGACGGATTTCAGTCCTTCTCCTTGGATTTTCTGGAAGTATCCCATAACATAAGTAGTCAATAATGGGTTGTCGCCGTTATTCTTTCTCAACTTCAGAAACAACGACAAGATGCTTGAGTTCATTTTCTTCACCTTCAGCCTCATTTGGCGGCGGTACTACCCATTTTTGGCAGATAGTAACTTGCGCTTGATCAGGAAGGGTTAATGATGAAGCTAAGGCAACTAAAGCATCATACTTCTTATTTTCTTTCCTTGGCACATGCTGAATAGTCACATCACCGAGCCACTCCATTAACTTTTTAACGTAATCATGATATGGGCGTAGTTCAAGCTTCTTAATCTCGTAACTACCTAGAAGCTGATTGACCACTAACTGAGAGTCACCAAAGACTTGCAATTGCTTTATATCAACGGTAATTTCAAGCCTAAGTATTAATCCTTGATACTCAGCAACATTGTTAGAACAGAGTTGTGTCAAGGTGAAGGAGTAGGGCAAGACTTCACCTTGGGGAGTGACAAATACTACGCCAACACCAGCTCCCCCACGGTGCGCAGCACCATCAAAGTACATCTTCCATGGAGGTTGAACTTCAACGACCATTGCGTCCTCATCAGGTAGTTCGTCAGTTAGCTCCCAGTCATCAGGTATCGAATGATCTGCCAAGAAGTCTGCCAATGCTTGTCCTTTTACAGCCTTTTGAGGGATGTACAAAATCTCGAATTGTTGAAATTGGAGGTACCATCTCGCTAGTTGATCACTAAGAACAGGTTTTGACATCATGAACTTGATGGGATTTGCTTTAGAAACAAGACGGAGAAACATGAGCTTGAAAGTAGTGCTTCAACTTTTGAATTGAGAAGACTAGTGCCAAGCACAACTTTTCAATTGGCGAATAATTCAGCTCGTTCGGTGTCATCATCCTGCTCAAGTAGTAAAGGGAGTTTTCTTTCCTCTCACTATTTTCTTGGGCCAACAACGCTCCAACAGACCTTTCTTGCACCGCAATGTATAGTATCAATGGCTTTCCAGGTATAGGAGCTGCTAAAACTGGAGGCCTTATCAAGTAGGTTTTGATACTTTCAAAGGCGTTGCTACATCTTGGTTCCACTTAAAAGGAACACCTTTCTTCATGAGGCTACTAAATGATTGGCACCTTCTAGCTAGGTTCGAGATGAATCTTCTAAGGTATGCTAGCTTTCCTTGCAGACTTTTCAATTCATGAATATCCCGAGGCTCAAGCATTTTCAAAATTGCATCCACTTTGGCTTGATCCATTTCGATCCCTTGATGTCGGACAATGAAACCAAGGAACTTTTCAGAAGTCACTCCAAAGGCATATTTCAATGGATTCATCCTAAGTTGGTACATTCGGAGCAACTCAAATACCATTCTCAAGTATTTCAAGTGGTAGCCCTTCTCTCTTGACTTTACCACCAAGTTGTCAACATAACATTCAACATTTGTGTGGAGAATATCGTCGAAAATATTCTGCATAGCCCTTTGGTAAGTAGCACCAGCGTTCTTCAGTCCAAAAGGCATTACCTTGTAGCAATAAATACCCTTTGGGGGTACAAAATGCAGTAAGCTCTTCATCTTTTGGTGCCATGCGAATTTGGTTATAGCCCGACGAACCGTCCATGAAAGACATTGCCTCATAACCAAAAGTAGCATCAATCATCAGCTCTAGAATAGGAAGAGGGAATTCATATTTGGGACACGCATTGTTGAGATCCCTGAAATCAACACATACTCGAAATTGGCCATTCTTCTTCCTTACAGGGACAATACTTGAAACCCATGTTGGGTATTTAATTTCCCGAATAAATCCAGCTTCAATGAGTTTTTTAACTTCGGTTTCAATCAGGGGGAACCAAGTCCGGCCTAAAGAGCCTTTGGGCTTGCTTAACAGGACGGGCGCCATTCTTGACCGCAAGGTGATGGACTACCACTTTAGGGTCCAAGCCAGGCATCTCTTTGTAGCTCCAAGAAAAGTCATCCCTGTACTCCTTGGGTAACTCAATATAGGTGTTTTCTTCATCAACTTCTAATAAAGCACTTAGGTAGGTGGGTCTTGGTTCTTCATCAGTGCCAAGGTTAACTTCTTTTTAAGGCGTCAATCGTTGCCTTCACACCTTCTTCAAGTTCCGGCGTAGCATCTTTTGCATCTTCATCTTCTCGAGGGTCCCCATCATTGAAGGATATGTGATAAGATAGTGAAACATCCTCCAATTCTTCATTATCCTCCATTGAAGATAGAATACCGTCCTCGCCTTGTACAGTGACATGATACGAAGAACCCACACTTCCTTCATCGTCATCTCATTCTTTAGTGTAGACCACAGTGTATGGCTTCACTTTCATTACTTCATCACAAGAAACCATGACTTTTGTTTGTCGCCTCATTCTAGAAGGAACCAAACTTTGGAAATCTTTAGAGATCTTCTGAATTTTCTTGTATTTCTATAATTTCTCTGGGACTTATTCCCCTTCTTTAATGGACCCAATCTCTCAAATATGGAAGTTCTCACTGTTGATTTTCCAAGTCTGTCAAATACGGAAGGCATGTTAGAAGCGGAAGATTCGTCTTCTAAAGTGATATAATTGATACTCGCCCTCCTTATTGAGATGCACACTAGTGATGGTGCTTGTATCCCAAACCTTCACATGGTTGCCTCGTTCCAACTTCTGATGGGAGCTTCCCTAACTTTGAAGGCTCATCGGGATTGTATCCAGCTTTCGCAAATAGCTTGTAAGCGTTAGGATCAAAACCTTCATCTGTTCGCTTTGTAGGGAGTGCCACATTCTGCAAACGATTTTGGGCTACAAACCCTGCAAGCGGCCTCGAGGACAACTTTACTGCCTCAATTCGTTTTACCGAAAGAGTTAACTCCTTTAGCGTGTTGGTTTGGATATTAGATGATTCGCCCTTGTTTTCCTTCCTTTTAGGGACATATTGGAGCTTAGGACTTACTTTCTTTCCATAAGATTCAATATCCCCTCTATGAGATTTATTCACGTTGGGTTGTACCTCCTCAGTAACGACTTTGGCTTTACCAATAGTCACCTCAGATATTTTGGTTATGGGCTCGTCATTCATGATTTTCATGCCATCATCAACTTTTAGCTCCTTCACAACGCGGTTCTTCAAGTAGAACTTTGCATCGGCGAAGTGTGACTCTGCCTCGGTGAATGGCTCATCATCACCAACTATCTTTTTCTGGACTTCTCCCTCGTAGTATTTCAAACATTGATGATAGGTAGATGGAACCACTTTATTCTCATGTATCCAAGGCCTTCCAAGCAGGACGTTGTATGAAGTCTTTGCATCGATCACATGCAGACAAGCACTTGATTGCATATCTTCAATGGTGATTCCCAGCCTGATCGCGCCTATGGCTCTTTGCCCCTCTTGGTTAAATCCTTGGATCATCACACGGCTTTCTGAGAGTTTGTTCATGGGAATACCAAGTTCTTTCACAATGCGAATTGGAAAAATGTTCACTGAGGATCCTCCATCAACGAAAATTCGATTTACCCTTTCATCACGCATATAGCCACCTAGGTACAATGGGCGGTTATGAGGAGTGTCACCTAGCAGAAGATCGTCATTTGTGAACGTGAATTTTTCCTCACAAGCATTAACTTATTGAGGAGTGGACTCGATAAGCTTTTCCGAAGATGATGCCAATGGTAAGTCATCACTCCTTTCTTTCCCTTCGTCAGTATGGCAACAAGAGGCATCAATACCCCCACGGGAAATCTTCGTGCGGAACCAACTTGGTAAAGACTCCTCCAAGGTCACTGGATGTCGTGGCTTTTGAGGGTGGTGCACCTCCACTTTCGATTTATTTACATGCTTAACTGGGTTCCGTCTCCTTAGGTTTTTTCATCATTATTTTCCTTGTTGGTTGTTCCATTGATCCTTTTCGTGGGCTCCTTTTGTGGCGCCTACGATGAGTCACCAACTTCTATCTTTCATCATCCTCATTTGATCGTTTTCAACTTTGTAATTCTCTAATAATTCATCATATTTACTTTCTTTAGAACTACATAATTCGTCTGGATTGAATGAGCCAAATATGAGAGAGACTTGGTTTGTGCTTGCTTTATCATCTTCAAGAACGATCTTCTTTTCACGATCCAAGTCCATAACTTTGTCCTTGAAGACAAAGCACTTCTCCAGAGGGTGGCTCACAAGTCGATGATATTTGCAGTAATTTGGGTCATCGATTTTCTCAGCTTCATTTGGTTCCACGTATACTGATTTGTCATCCAATATATTACAAGTGTAAAATCTATTTATTACCAATACATATAGTCCCCCAACTTACCCTTTATTTATCAATTGGAATATTTGGTAAGTGGATACACATTTATGGTGGGAATTTTTTGCCGCCGTTCTACTCATGTCATTGCATCTGTCTTTGAACGTGCACTTCACTTGTCACTTTTACTAAATGTTTGTGCCACGTGGTGATTCCGGATTGGTTCTGTAATTCGTCAGCGCACTTTAGGGCTTTTTGCGGTTGCATCAGTCACGAAGCGACAACTTTAATAATGACTTTTACATCAGTATCTTTCCATTTTTTGACGGTTGTCTTCGTGTATAAATACCCCTTTTTGCCTTTGCTTCTACGAAAAATTTCTAACTTTCTTTTGCTGCTTACAAGCTCTTCTTTCATGCAAATATGTCTTCTCTAACCAAGACCCCAAAAAAGTAATAATAGTCGATGAACTACCTCCTTCCTCTGCTCCGATCCGAAGTAGGAGGGGCAGTAAATTAAGGAGTTTGGGCTCAACACCTTCTAGAGGGTCTTCTTCTTCTCAACGTAACATTAATACCCCACCAACTTCTAGGGTTATTGTTACTCCATCTTGTTCTAGGGCTAGAGCTTCTATATCTTCTTCTAAGAGTAGAGAGTCCAGTGAACCACTTCGTGAACCAAAGGTAGATGAGATTGTACCTGCTGAATTTTCTTTCGCGAATGACAGTGAAGCCATAAGAAAACAACTTTCTTCCATGACGTCTCATGATCGTGCTGATCTTTACCCTACTCAAATTACTGAGGGTTTGATTTCTCTTGTGTGCAGAGACTGTTATTGGAAATTTGATTTCCCGGTCTTTGTCCCCAATGAAAATCAAATGATAACTTCTTACAAAGCAGGCTATTCTTTTGTATATACCTACCCTTTTACTTTGGGTTTCAGCCCTTCCATCGACCCTGTCATTATAGAGTTTTGTCGATTTTTTAACGTGTGTTTGGGACAAATTGGTCCTATCGTCTGGAGGGCAGTGGCATGCCTCAGATATTTGGCTAACTTAGCTTCACTTCATTTTACCTTTTATCATCTTATTCACCTATACTCTCCCAAGTTATTCCGCCAAGGAATCTTTACTCTTGTGGTTAGGAGTAAGAGAGTTTTAGTCAATCCTGATGATGATAAAGATAGAGTTTGGTATGCCAGGTTTGTTGCTGCCCCTACAGGTGGATTAGTAGGTGAAGAAAATTTACCCTTCCCTGAAAAGTGAAACTTTGCACGTAAGTTTTTGTTTACTCACTTATTTCCTTATTTTTGATAGATGTTCAGTATTGTGACTGTTTTTGTCTTTTTTCAGCAACCATGGGAACCGTCAAGGAGATTTCCGATTTTCGTGGTTGGGTAGAAATTGTTGCTGATTGCTCCAATGGAAAAATGTTCTTGGAAATACCTTTCTGCAAGGTTTGGTTGGAAAGTAAAAACCCATGATAGGTTTTTTTTATGTTTCCATTTTCTCTCTTTTTTGGATTTCTCCAATCCCTTTTGTTTGTTACGGTTTCCCGCTCGTGGTGTCACCGTAGCTGCTATAACTGCTTCGAAGCTCTCTTTGGCCAAGTCTCAAGAAATTATCTTAAATTCTTCTTCGTCAAAAAGGAAAGTGGATAGGACCCAAAACTTAGAAGATGAGGAGGAGCAGGAGGAAGGCTCGTTGGTTCGTAGGCCACGAACAAGAAGAAGAGTCATGTCTGATGACGAATCTGCTCCCTTTACTGGTCCATCTTCCGTGCCTGAGCCCGATCATTCTACCCCTGCATACTCTAAGGAGGAAACTCCTTCTGTAGCCACTGAGTCAGTTGAGCAATTGTTACATCAAGGTTTTGGCTCAATTTCAGAGGAGACGCCTCTTGCCATCTTTCCTTATTTCGCTCTAGTGGAACTTCAATCCGCCGTGCCTGTTGTTGTTTCTGCTTCCCCGTCTGTGCCACCCATGGCTCCTTCATCTACCCCTACTACCGTGCCTTCTATTATTGAAGTACGGTCTTCTAGCAATGGGGAGATGAAGCGAATTATGATTGAGGTTCCTGCGGAAGGTAGCCTCTTAAAAAAATCAGGCCAGGAGGATGTGTGGTTGAAGTCTTTGATTGGCCCAGTTGAAAATTCAAAATTGGAAAGTCATATCTCCTTAACATGGATGAATGAGATTGTACACTCATCTTTGAAGGTAACCTTCATGTTATTTTTTCGTAACACTAGCCTTTGCCGTATCTACTTTTCCTTTTTTTATGTAGATTAATCTCATTGGTACAGAGTTGATGAAAATGATCGTACATACGGAGCAATTAATGAATGACTACCATACCGAGGCTGATAACTGGAAGGAACAATTTGAGAGCCTTCAACTTGATATGGAAGCAGTAGAAGAGGAAAAGTGCACCTTAGAGCAGCAGGTTAGAGTAATTGTAGCGGAATTGGCCATCGAGAAGGCTTCATCAAGTAAAGCAGGCAAGGATAAAAACATCCTAGAGTCTTCCTTTGCGGAGCAACTTTCCCATGCTACTGAAGAGATAAGAAGCTTGAAGGCTTTGTTGGACCAGAAGAAGGGTTATGATGGTGAACTTGTGCAATCACTTACTCAGACCCAAGAGGACCTCCGTGAATCTTCAAAAAAGATTCAGTTTCTGGAAAGATCTCTTGCCCCTTTGCAGGCTTCTTATGATGCTATCGTGGTTGAAAGAGATGATTTGAGAGTCGATATTGAACAATGGGATAAAGATTACGAGGCTCTTGAGGATAAGGCAACTGTTGATGTGAGTTGGGCTTATTTGAATGCCCGGCTTGACACATTGACGGAAATGGGCCAAGAAAACTTTGACTTAGAAGCTGAAATTTCCAAGACTAAGGAGACGATTGAAAAGTCTCGGCAAAATCAAAAATTTTCATCACCTGAAGTTGAAGTTCCAATGGATGATGAGATTGTGCCTGATAAATCTGTTTCCCAAGCCTCGCCATCTCAAGTTGCTCCTCCTGCTGATGAAGATAATCCGCCCAGTGCCTAGTGAAAGTTTATCAACCCCTCTCTTTTTCTTTTTTTTTGGAACAATTGGTGGTTACCCCCGATCCCATTTAGGGGTGAAGTTTGGTTTAGTAAGTCCCCGATGACAACTTAGGGGCAACTTTTTATAAACAAATTTAGTTTAAACTAAGTTAATACTTAGTTTTTACCATTATATTATATTAATATTTACATTTCTTAGCATGACTTGTGTTTTTTTGAGTTTTCGTTTTACTCTTAAGTGTTTGCATGCTTTACGTTCGGGTTTTAATTTTACCCCTTTGGTATTTAATTTTGCATTAAAAAATGCTTCAGCATTTCGTTCCTTTTTTAAATAAGCACGATTTATAAAAGAGGGCCTTTTTATGAATAATGCTTAATGAAGAAGACGTCTCAACTTCATAATGGTGTAAACATACAAAAGAGAGATAAAAATTCACATAAATTTTCTGACTAATATTTTGCAGAAAGTTTTTATATTATTCGAACTTTCGTAGCATTTTACATGTGTTTGAGCATCGTCTATGACTCTTTCGTAACTGTTTTCATTTACAACATGTTTTGAATAAACACGGGGGTATGAATCTCTTCCCGTAACTAAATTCTGCCTTTAACCTAAACATTTGTTTATATTCACGAGTATGTTCTTTGTAGGTTTCTGAATCAGGCTTTGTGTTTTTGTCTTTGGCTCTTTGATTCTGCTCGTAACTTTTGATTTCTTTGGGAAAAATAGATCTTCAGGCTTGAACTTTGACTCTTTTGATAGTCTTCTTTGCATCTTCCATACTGTATAGTCCCCCAAGTGTTTGAGCTTTGAAGAATGAAATTTCGAGCACTTGACTATTCCTTTCTTGTGCTCCTTTTCCTGAAAAGGAAAAACATACGGGACTCGAAGGTATATAGTTTAGATGATGACTACTTAAACCTTTAAAACATTCATCAGAAAGTTGTAACCCTAGACCGAGAATTTGGTTTTTTCCTCGTGTGTATTCATGTCTAATATCATCATCTGGTTATGGGTTAGTTTTTTGCCTATCATCTAAAATGGTTAGTATAATTTTAACTATTCTAAATAAAATTGAACGTAATGATACCTGAGCATGGGTATTCCTTTTCCTTAGAAGTAATATTTCTTCAAGTGAAAAACATTCCAACTTGTTGGTAAAATTCTGCCACCCATGGTTTCCAGATCATAAGCACCTTTTCCAGCAATACCACGCACTTTGTAGGGTCCTTCCCAATTTGGATTTAATTTTCCTGCTCTAGCCTCCTTTGTCGATTGAAAAACTTTCTTAAGGACAAAGTCTCCAATTTTGAAATACCTGAGGTGAGTTTTTCTATTGTAATATCGCTCTACGATTTGCTTTTGAGCTGCCATGCGTATTAAAGCAACTTATCTCCTTTGTTTGAGTAAATCCAGATATGTTCTCAACTCGTCATTGTTTGTTTCTTCTGTTGATGTTGTGAATCTCATGCTCGGTTCACCAATTTCTACTGGTATTAGAGCTTCTGAGCCGTAAACAAGCGCGAATGGGGTTTCCCCCGTGGTTGTCTTTGTAGTAGTTCTATAAGCCCATAATACTGCCGGTAGTTCCTCAGGCCAATTTCCCTTAGCTTTTTCCAATCGTTTCTTTAGATGGTTAACAATGATTTTATTTGTTGACTCAGCTTGCCCGTTAGCCATGGGATGATATGGTGAAGAAGTGATTCGTTTGATTTTCCAGCTTTGGAAGAATTCTGTGATTTGAGAGCCTATGAATTGTGGGCCATTGTCACATACAATTTCCTTTGGTACACCAAAACGACATATGATATTTCGCCATATTAAAATTTTCACTTCTTTTTCCCGCACCTGTTTAAAAGCATCCGCCTCCACCCATTTTGAAAAATAATATGTTAATACAAGTAAAAATCGTACCTTTCCTCTGGCTGGGGATAGAGGTCCTACTATATCCATTCCCCATTTCATAAATGGCCAAGGTGATACAACCGAGTGTAGTAATTCTGCGGGCCGATGCATATTTTTAGCATATCGCTGACATTTATCGCGTTTAACTACGAAATTTTCAGCGTCTTCCTCCATCCTAGGCCAATAGTACCCTACTTTGATTAGGGTTTTAACTAAGGATCTTGCACATGCGTGGTTACCATAATGTCCTTCGTGTATTTCTTTCATCACGTACTCAGTTTGGTTTGGTCCAAGGCAACTTTCTAGGGGACCTCCAAACATTTTACGATACAGAGTGTCACGAACTAGGCAGTATCGTGCAACTTTTCGGCGAAGTGCTTGAGCTTCTTTCTTATCTTCAGGCACGGTACCATTCTGCAAAAAATTTACGATTTCGTTTCTCCAATCCCAGGTTAGGTTATTAAATGTTACCTAATTCTTGTCCTGGTCAATTGTTGAATGAAATAAGTGTATCACAATAGCATTGTCTTTATTCGTTACATCGGTAACTGCTGCAAGATTAGCTAACGCATCCGCTTCTTCGTTTTCCTCTCTAGGTACTTGCATAATCTTCCATGACTGGAATTGCTTCACCAGGACTCGTGCCTTTTCCAGATATTGTTGCATTCGAGTCTCTCTAGCAGTATAAGTCCCCTGCATCTGGTTCACCACTAGTTGAGAGTCACTTTTGATCACGATCTGCTCAATTGAGAGTTCTCGTGCTAATTCGAGTCCTGCAATGACAACTTCGTACTCTACTTCATTGTTAGTAATGGGATAATATTTAATAGCTTGCCTTATATTTTCACCCGAATGTGGTATTAAAACAATTCCCAACTTGGCTCCTTTGATATTAGAAGAGTCATCGGTGAATATAGTCCATATTCCTGGATCAGCTCCAGTAAAGATTTGTAACTCTTTCTACTTCAGGAATTAAGCTAGTGTTAAAATTCGCGACAAAATCGGCTAAAACCTGAGACTTTATTGCAGTCCTAGGTTGATAGACTATGCCATATTCACTATTGCCCATTTAGCCAGTCTACCTGACAATTCTTGCTTATGCAAAATATTTCTCAAAGGATATGAAGTTACAACAGTAATTGGGTGACACTGAAAGTACGGTCTTAACTTTCTAGCTGCCATGATTAGAGCCAAGGCTAATTTTTCTAGATGAGGATATCTAGTTTCAGCATCTAGTAAGGACTTACTTACATAGTAGATAGGAGATTGCTTACCTTTGTCTTCCCTTACCAGGACTGCACTTACAGCTATTTCTGCCACAACAAGATAAATGTATAACCTTTCCCCTTCCTTTGGTTTAGACAATAGTGGGGGATTCGATAGATAAGCCTTCAAGTCTTTAAGAGCTTGTTGACATTCTTCAGTCCATTCGAACTGATTCTGCTTCTTTAGTACTGAGAAGAATTTAAAACTCTTCTCTGAAGATATGGAGATGAATCTTTCTAAAGCTGCAATCCTACATGTTAATCTCTGAACTTCTTTTTTGCTCGTTAGTACATAAAGTATTTCTTCAATAACCTTAATTTGAGCAGGATTTACTTCAATGCCTCTATTTGATACGAGAAAACCCAAAAATTTACCTGATTCGACGCCAAAGGCGCATTTTTCTGGATTTAACTTCATTTTATACCTGCGGAGGATCTCGAAAGTAATCGAGAGATGTTGCAAATGATCTTCTCCCTTCGTTGACTTTACCAACATGTCATCAATGAACACCTCCATTGTTTTCCTTATATGTTCCTAGAACATCTTGGTCACTAGCCTTTGATACGTGGCTCCAACATTTTTCAAGCCAAAAGGCATGACTTTATAACAATAAGTCCCCTTGTTTGTAATAAAGGAGGTTTTTTCCTCGTCTGAGGGGTCCATTTTTATATGATTGTAACCAGAATATGCATCTAGAAAGCTTAATAATTCATTACATGTAGTGGCATCAATCATTTGATCTATGTGCGATAATGGAAATGAGTATTTTGGGCATGCTTTATTCAGATCCATATAATATACGCATACTCTCCATTTACCTTTTTTTAGGTACCACTATGGTATTAGATAACCAATTAGGATATTTTACCTCACGTATTGAATCGATTTTTAAGAGTTTCTGTACCTCTTCATCGATCACTTGATTCTTGAACGATCCCTGCTTTCTTTTCTTTTTCTTGACAGGTACGAAGGATGGTTCTTCATTTAGTTTATGAGTCATCACTTCTGGGGGTATACCTGTCATATCTGAATGGGACCAAGCAAAACAATTTGCGTTAACTTTTAAATATTCAATTAACTTACCTCTTCTGGTCGGGCTTAGCCTTGATCCTATGTGGATTTTGTGCTCAGGCTTAAGCTCGAATAGTGGAACAACTCCGAGCTCCTCAGTCGTTGTCTTGATATTTTCATTCTCTTCTGGTTCTTGAATAACATCAGGTCTGGAATCGATGTCTGTATGTCTTGATGTGACATCCATGGTGATTTGATTCACCGTGTCTTTATCATTTTCTTTCGTGTCTGTTCAAGTTGCTCCCTCATCTTTTGATTCCTCCGCTATTTCTTTTTTATTGGAATGCATCACTGAGTTGATGTTTCTTGAAGTCTGCTGATCACCTTGAATTTGTTGGATTCCCCATCTGGAAAGGAATTTGATTACCTGATGCAGGGTGAATGGTACTGCATCCATGTCGTGGATCCATGGTCTCCCCGTGATTACATTATAAGCCATATCAATATCTATAACTTGAAATTTTGTTTCCTTGACGACGCCTTCTGCATAGGTATTAAGCTCAATTTCTCCTTTTGTTGTGACAATAAAGTTGTCGAATCCGGACAACGGACGTGCTTTTGGAATTACATGGTCCCCCATTAACATCTCTTCCACAACCCTCAGCAAAATGATATTGACCGAGCTACCTGGATCAATCAATACTCTTTTTACGTTAGTGTCATGTATAATTAGAGATATTACCAGTGTGTCGTTATGTGGAAGCAGTAATACGTCAGCATCTGAGTCGTCGAATGAGATGTTGTCAGCCTCCAAAGTCTCACGAGTCCGTTTTCCATGGGTCACTATGAACTTAGACATCCTTCTTGCTGAAGTATAAGTTACGCCATTTACTTTCTCTCCTCCATTTATCACATTTACAGTTCTCTTCGGAGATGGTGGTTTTGGGGGCTCCTGCCTATTCTTCATATATGCCTGTTTACCTTTTTCACTAAACAGTTATGTTAGATAACCTTGTTTTAATAAGTGTTCTACCTCACCTTGCAATAACCCGCAGTCTGATGTTTTGTGCCCATGATCATTGTGAATTCACACCAGAAGTCTGGGTTCCTTATGTTTGGATTTGATCTTATTTCTTTGGGCCATCGAACTTTATCACCCATATTTCTTAATACTAAAATTAATTCGGAAGTACTTACATTGAAACTGTAATCTCCAATTCTTGTATTACCTCTATTTCGCCCATCTCAATCCTTTCTGGATCTTGATGATGATGAACTCGAATCTTTATTCGACGGTCTGTGATCAAACCGTGAGTTTTCAAATTTGAACGAGCCTCTCGTCCCGAAGGTCCCATGTATGGATCGTACCTGTTTTTGCTAGTTCTCCTTTCTGATTCGGAGCGTCTAGAACTCATCCTGTCTTCTGCTTTTGATTGGGCAATAGTATCTTCCTCAATTCGTAATTTGGTGTCGTACCTGTTATAAGCATCATTCCATGTCGTAGTTGGGAACTCTCTCAATCTCTCTTTGAGTCTCCTCGTGGCTTCAGAGCTTTTATCGTTCAAATTACTTGCAAAGGCCATAACTGCCCAATTGTCAGGTACTCTTGGTAGAAGCATCCTTTCACGTTGAAACCTATCTACGAATTTACGAAGCAACTTCGTATCTCCCTGTTTTATTTTGAATATGTCTTCCATTCTCTTTTCCACTTTTTGCGCACCGGAATGTGCTTTTATAAACAAATCTTCAAGCTCAGCAAAAGAATCAACAGAATTTTCGGGCAAAAGAGAATACCATGTTAACGCTCCTTTGGTGAGTGTCTCTCCAAACTTTTTGACCAACTCGAATTCAATTTCTTACTTAGACAGGTCGTTTCCTTTTACTCTTGTGGTGAAAGTAGTAACATGATCACGTGGATCACTTGTTCCATCTACTTTGGTATGTCAGACATTTTGAATTTCTTGGGAATCGTCAAAGGTGTTGTACTTGGCTTCCAGGGTTATTGAGAGTATTTATCAATATCAATACCCTTGATGACAGGTGGTACTCCAGGAATTTGCTCGATGCGATCGTTTTGTTCCTTCACCTATTTTTGCAGGGTTAGTATTAAAGATTGTAAATCTGAATTATTAGACATACCTGGTCTTCCTTCAAGTGGTTCATTTAGAGTGCCTCTACTTCCTGAATTTGCTAGTCCATATTGTGGATTTTCTATAGTTGTGGTGTTAATTGGAGGAGGCGTAGGTGATACGGTTGGTAGCCCCCTCATGAAAGCTTTAAGAGCTTCACTCACATATTCACCAACCATCTGCTTCACAAGGTCTTGTTCTCCTGTTCGTTTTTAATTTGATCATTGTTGTGAGTTGTAGATCTTTCTGGGGAGTTGTCCCTTGAACCTCGTGGGGATTCCTGAGGCGATGGAATTGGGTTCCAGTTGTTTGTTGGTTGTTGTAGTTGGTATTTGACATGATTCGATAAAGGCTATTCGAGAAAAAACATAAATTATCAGATTTTCGGTAATATAACCAATTTGTCTAACCAAAGAATTGGATTCTTAGTCAAAGCTATTTTAAGAAGTACTCGGGCTTCTGATAACCAAAGTGATTAGCTAATAATAGGATTTAGACTTGTAAATAAGAAAGCAATAAGATATCATAAAAGTAAGTATATTTCGGTAGTGGTTCGATCGTGTCCATACAAGAGATATTTTACTCCCTTTTATATGGAATTTATTAATATAACGTCTACTCTTCTTAATGATTGAGCATTAATGAATATTTGTATCATTAATGTAACTTTGCAATAGGTAATCATAACTGTTGCGTGAAGATTCTGTAACGTTTAGCTCATTGATTGAAGATCTATGAATCTGCACTTTATTCTGCCCTGGTTCATTCTGACCGTGTCTCTTCAACTTCTCGATTAGACTGGAGCTTCCGCTTCTAATTATCTCGTGGGTGTTTACTCTATACCTCTTTGCTCTGTATCTCTTTCCAAGCTTTCATCCAGCTGTCACCCTTCTATTATTCCACGTATACTGCTTTGTCATCCAAGATATTACACGTGTAATGTCTATTTTTTACTAATATAAATAACCAATGCATACCTTGAACGCACATCTCTATGCCAAAAGCTTCACTAAGCATGTCTTTACAGTTGAGGCTTGCATTCGTCCAACGATTGATAAAGTCGATAACTGGTTCATTCTTTCATTGACGAGTATTTGTGAGTTCCACCATGCTCACAATGCGCCTTGTGCTATAAAAGCGATTGTGGAACTCTTATTCTAGTTGATCCCAACTATCAATAGATCCTGCCTCGAGATCTGTATACCAATAAAAAATATTTCCTTTTAGCGAGCGGACAAACTGTTTGACGAGGTAATCTCCATAAGTCCCAGCGTTGTTGCATGTCTCAACGCTTTGGATTGCCTTTACCATCAAACTATTGAAACTTTGAGAGTTGATAGCCATCAGGCATTTTCAACATATCAATCCTTGTAGTGTATGACTTTGAGTATGTAAGGGAAGACTTGGTATAAAATTCGTAGTTGCTTTCAATAGTTCCTTCGATGAACTCCTTCAGTTGATCGATTGGAATCATCCCTTCCGAAGAGACTGGAATTTCCTTAGTGGATGCAACTTGTCGTGGGGGAGGATCAATCTCTTGAACTTCTGGGAGTTTTCCAGGTGCATGAGTGGATTCTTCTTCCATCAAGATTCCCATCCTATCTATTAGCTTGTCGATTCTAGCATCTTGATTTTGCATGCACTTGGTCAAGCCAGCGATTGCTTCCGTCAAGTTTGCCAACTGCTCCTCCACAGATGAAGTGTTTGTCACCGTGGCTTGCATGATTATCATGGACGATGAAGAGTACCATGAATTTTCACACATATTGATCCTTGATTGGCTCACGCTATTTGGTGTAAGTGGGGAGGATCCATCACTCGAAGCTTCATCATCTTCCTTCACAGCAGAGTGCTTGGATCTAGAGAGGTCAAGCAGAGCAAGAGTTTTCTTGATCTTTTCAGCAACACCGCTTCCTCCTTCAGGTGCATTTGTGGAAGATCTTGATCCTTTTGATCCGAAAATAGGGGTAGATGCGGACGACACTTGGGGTTCTTGTTGTCCTAACAATCTTGCTTTGCTTCTCGTAACTGGTCTAAAGCTTCCAAAGGTAACTTCGAGTATGTTTTCCACATCAGCATAGAACCTGGAATTAGCAGCCTTGGCGTAAGTTGAACTGGAGTTGATTTTCTTGGAAGCCATTTCGTTGTTCTTGAACTTTGGTGATTGAAAAGTTGAGATGCGAGGTAGAGATTGTCCCATTGGACGTGCCTGAATTTGTAGACAATAAATTGCGTCGAAAAATTATAATCAAGACCGAAAGTTATCGCAACAATCGTAGTATTTTAATTCAAATATTTGAGTATTACAATCTCTATGAATCCTCTGATTCTTCTTTTCAATGGTAAATAAAAGAGCCACCGAACTTAATCTTGAATTATATTTTATTTTAATCCAAGTGCTTGAAGCTTGATCTTGACGTACTTTTAATCCAAGGGCTTGCAGCTTGTTCTTGAATCTTCGTCTTGATCCTTTAATCCTTAGAACACTTGAATGCTTGTAGCTTTTAGAGAAATACGCAGCGTTTGATCCACGAGCTCCCTCTTGCTTCTTGTTATAACTTCTGGTGTCTTTTCTGAGTTATGATGACCCCTATTTATATTTGTGGAAGGGAGAAGTTGTGATAAGAACAAACTCTTTCCGACCAATCAAATTGAAGTGTGATATGCCCGCATTTGATTGGCCAGAACATGTCACTTGCACACGTGACGCGGTTTCATTGGCCCTGTAATTTGACTTGGCATGTCTTGTCATTTTGACACGTGACATGGTCCTATTGGATCTTCCGCTTGACTTGGCATGCCACGTCATTTGACACGTGGGCATCCATTTGGGCCTCTAGGAAGATGAAATCTTGGGCCTAATGAATTGGGCTCATCACTTTAGCCCAATTAAGTGGACTAGCCCAGTGGTTTAAGATTTATTTATTTAGTCCATTTATATTGGACTTATACAATTAATTTAATTATATTAGCCCATAATATTTATTTGGACCAATATATCTTGAATTTTAAAATATAATCCAAATACTTTTTATGGATTTAATTTTAATAAAATTTATATGGTGTCAGCCAAATACATAGTTGCTGCCAAGATCTTTGGAGCCTCATCAAGAATGTTGAGGTGCTCAAAGTAGTCTTCCATTTTCCAAATGAAGTTTGCAACATCTTGAGTGTTCCTTCCACCCTTGAACTCTTTGGGTTTCAGAACCTCAACCTTGGTCTCATGCACCATCACTGGACCAGTGTCACTAGCGAGCCTTGTTGCCTCCAGTTGTTGCTTTAGGGAGTCAACTTCCCCATGTAACGCAAACACAACTTCGGTCCGCTTCAGCTAAAAAATTGGTCAGGCCTTCTTTGTGCTCGTCAATTAAGTTATCTAAAGCCTCCTTGACGTCTCCCAGCTCTTCTAGAGCATCATACTCAAATGAGCAGAAGTTTGCGCCGGTTTAAAGTAGCTAAACCAACCTCGATGAGATCCATTCGCACATCTAAACAACCTGAAGCGGAACCATCCCCTTCTTTGCCATGGCAGACCTGTTGTTGCGGTGACTTATAAGTTTGAATCAAATTCTAGTGCATTAGGCGGGAAAATCAGTATCAGTTCTCTGTAAATAATAAGAATAAAAAATGAAGCAGAGAAGCAAAGTACTCAATTGCCATTCTAATAATTGATTTTTATGAACCAAAAGTAACCACTTATCAATTTTATTAATTTTTAAAAATTAATTCTGAAAGAAAAAAAAACACAAATAATCTAATAACAACTCAATATTTGATGTAAATCCAACTAAGTAGGCATAAAATTGTAATTTTTGAAAAAAGGTAGTATTTTGAGTTAAGTTGAAAAATAGTATTTGGAATTTAAAATTATGACGTGCATTTCGCTTAAAAACATATTGCTGTATTGTGAGTGAGAGAAAAATGTTTATGAAAATTTGGAAAAAATGGTCAAAACCACTTTATGATTTTTGAACAACTCATTTTCAAAAGCTCCGTATGGACAAATACTTTTTTGAATTGTTCTTGAAAAAAAAGAATCTTTTTATGGACATAAGGGCTAAGTTGTCACATTCATTTTAAATTGTTTTATTGGGTTTGGTAATTAAAAAGGGTCAACGAATTTAAAAAGATGGAAAAAGGAGTAAACGAGTTTAAAAATAGTACTATGTAATAAGTGAGTTGAGTTTTTTTTCTAATAAATATCTTGCATTGGAAAATGTAACGACGGCGTATGAGCTATTTGAAATTTGAATTATAGCACAGGCGCGGTATGGTTCCGCAACAGAAGCTAGCTTAGCTAAAAAGAAAAACCAAAATGAATTCTGGGATCAATTACGGTGTGGATGATAAGGACCTAGACGACGCCGCATTCTGGGCGGTGATAGATTCTGCCACCGCCGCCGCTGCTTCCACCACTGTTTCCAAGCACCGCAATAATATATATGTAGCTCACAAACAGACTCCGATTAGGCCTCTTCCAGCTATCACAAATCCTTCTCCCCATTCTAGTAATAGGCTGCCCAAAAACCCTAGAAATGGTGGAGAGATTTCAAATTGCCGGCCGCAGAAAATCTCCAAGATGACTCCGAATTCTTCTATGGTTATGGTAAAGCAGAACGTGCAGCACTCGCCGGTTCATGTGACGAATTATTCCTCGCCGGAGTTGGATCGTAGCAATAACAACAGTCCGATTGGTTCGGAATGTTCGCCGGCGACTACATTGAGGCATTGCTTGGCTGCTCCTTTCCCAACTGTTTCTCTCTTCAAGCAGTATCAGAATGCCGCTATGGCCGTAAGTAACAAATTGCATATAAAGTTTGAAAGTACTTATGGCATATATTACCTGTTGTTAATGCCAGCACATTTATATTTTAGTTAGGTGTATGCTATTTTTAGACTCCGTCTTATTTCCTTTTGGCATCAGAAGAAATATATCTATATAGTATCTCGTCTTGGTTTGAATCGATTTTTCCTTAAGAAGAAACAAATCAATTAAGTCGGTTCTTAAAATATTGTAACCAAATCAAATCAATTAAGTTAGGTTTTTATCCATTCAGTTTTTATCGATTTTGGTCGGTTTTTCAGTTTTTTCGGTTTTTTATCCGTTGTTTTCTTTAATATGAGACATATACTACCAAACACATATTCCGGAGACTACATTTTCAACGTAACACTATCAAACCGACTGCTCTTTGAGAAATCTATCATTTAACAATATATATTGATAATGCTTGAATCAAATAGTGATAAATAATTTAAGTACTCAATTAAAAATCGATTATTTTTAACATGAATAAATTCTTGTACTTGGCAAAAAAAAACTATCAACCAAACTAAATGTAAAAGCAAAGAGTTAGATTATTATAATAGGAAAAAACTAGACAAATATAAACGACTAGTATGTACCATAAAATTTTAGAACCTTTATATAAAAATATAAATATATATAGGTGTAATAATAAGATTAAATAGCTACTTCTATAGATGGTTTGGTTTGGGTTTTTTCGGTTATTTTATGATTAAAATCAAAACCAAACCAAATTTGGTCAGTTTTTAAAATTCAAAACCAAAACCAAACCAAACATAAAAAGTATCGGTTTGATTCGATTTTCGGTTTGGTTTGGATTTTCGGGTTTTTATGAACACCTCTCATTGGAAGTGCTTCAGCCTATTAAAGTAGTAATTTAAGGACAGGAAGCTTAAACTATGGAGAATAAGATAGTCTGTAGAGAATTAGTTAAAAATCATTGATAACGAATCAGCATCGTTGTACTTGAATTGAACCAGCAAATCACTTACAACAAAATCTTTGATATTTGGAGGCAAAACCTGGCTATCTCCTAAAATCTGCGCAATGCTGCATCTTTACTAAAATTTTATTGTTAAATAAAAGTCACCTTAAAGATAAATACAATTACACTGCCTGTTAGTTTCTGTTAACATCCATAATCAGCAATTACTGCCATTGTTTTGTTATGATTTTTTCCTCTTTTGTATACATAAATTTGATTTCATTAGGGCTTAATAATCAATTAAACATTTCACAGATTCTGGAGAAAAGTGACTACACTATGATTTCTGGAAGTCCCTTCATCAAAAAGGCCGGTAATATAACGCGATTGGGTAATTGGTTTCTTCTACTCACAACTAAATTTTGCTGCGTAAACGGGATCGTATTTGTGCAGGTTGGAGGAAGATATCCTTTTACTTCAATCTATCATATGAAATTAAAGAGAAGAACATCGAATTCGATGAGAACCGTAATGTCCTACGTGCTGAATTTATAGTTCGGGCGCACATGCAGTACGTTCTTTTGGTTCACCCACTATTCCTATTCAAACATGTCAGCTTCGCTAGATTTTCTATTTATTTTGTTCCATTTTTTCCCTTCTTTGTTTTGTTCCTCCTAGGGGTTCAAGGTTCTCAGATGGATGGGGTTCTTGTGAGCGGCGAGAGAAGAAATTTTTAAAACCAAATCATGACATTCCCAGCACGGCAGAAACCAGAGCCAAAAATAAAGCATGCCAGGTCAATATATATAAATCTCCTTCCTTAGATCCCTATAAAAGATAAAGTTGCTTCCCCCACATTTAGTTCATTTTTATTACTTCTAACTCTTGCTTACTGCTTCTTGTGTTGGTGAAGCAATTACTATAATGATTTAAGCTTTATCGTTGTCAATCGCCTGCAAATGCATACTGCCTTTTCTTTTTTAATGAATTCATTGTTCTTTGTGAGTAGGGTCTCCCTCTAGTATTGTTTCGTCCATATAGGTGCATAGATAAACTAGAATAGTAAAACTACTTTGAAGCTTATTTCAGTTTTTTTGGGCCCTCGTGATGCTTTTAGGGCTCGCTTGGTATGAGGGATAAAAAATAATTAATCCCGGGACTAAATTTAAGAAGAGTTTATCCCATGTTTGATTGGTAGAAAATTGCGGTATAATTATGTTGGTAAATTGTATTTGTAAAATAATTCTGGAGAAGATAAAATAACATATAACGAAGTTATGGATTCACAGTGTTTCCTTAAGGAACTTAATCCCCTCCTAGTACCCAAAGTTGTGGATTACTTCCTTCCAGGATATAACGAATTATACACTGGTATAGCGGTACTTCAAACCCTAGTGTTTCAGCGAACACAATGATCGGTAGCAAATCACACTTACTGTTGCTTTTTTTGTAGTAAAAACAATGCAGAAGAAAGGAGGAGAACTCCTCGTACCACTGTATCCTTGAGTTCTACGGAGACAGAAAATCAAGCCTCGTTGATGAGGCATGGCTATGAGACTAGAGCGTGATTGACAGTCTTCCACGGTCACTTTGTGGCCTTGAAGCAGTAGAGGATCGTTCTCAGCTCTGATACCAATTGTCACGAGAATAATTTCTACAAACACCGTGAGTACAACAAGCTAGCTAAAAACCTACGGTCTAGTTTCAGTCCAAGTGAAGGATCAACATAAAATCGTGCTAACGATGGCAATACTTCTTACACGCAAAGGCTGAAAAGAAAATGAATCAAACGCACACAAAAGATTTTGGGGCCAAGGCCAATTTTCAGATTATATTCAAGAGAAAGGGAAATTACAAGTAATGAAGTGATTATTTGCTATGCTTGTACAAGTATATATAGACTTATTTAGCCACACATGGTTGGGAATACAATAAAGATAAACTAAAGCTGCTGCCAGGCATGGTGTGAAGCAATCATTCCGATCAGGCATGCTGAAAAGTTGTCAGGCATGCTGTGAAGCCATCATTCTGGTCAGGCATGCTGTAAAAGCTGTCAGGCATGCTACAAAGTGATCATTCTGTTTTTGAATTTGTTCGGCCATGGCAGATTTGAATTTTGGGGCAGCTACGACGGGAAAATTTGGGAAGGATCAGGCGGGTCGAAACACTCTCTCCCACTTGAATTGGCGACGACCGCGACGCCACAAAGATTCAAGTAGTTGCGAATCTAATCTTTGAATTGCCAAAGATCTTCATATTTTTGCCATGTTGCTTCTTCGGGCGGCTGTCCCTTCCAATGCACCAGAAATTGGGCGCTCGAGTTGCCCCAACCTTTGCCTAGGACCAATTGATGGTCGATAATTTCCTCAATTTTTTTGTTGAGGGCAGAAGGAGGGATGAATATTTGGGCACGGCTGGAGTGTCCTCTTTCGGCGTCTTCCTTGTCTTCATGATCAGGCTTGAGCTGAGAAGCATGGAAGACGGGATGGATTTTCAAGTGGCTAGGCATGTCCAGCTTGAAAGAGATCTTGCCAACCTTGGCAGAAATTTCGAACGGCCCCTCGATTCACCAGAGCTTTCTGGAGAGAATTATTCGGTTTGTTGGGGTCGGAATTACTTTTTTCCACCAGCTTTCACCCACAAACAGATGGGCAAACGGAGAGGGTCAATGCCCTCCTTGAGCTATATTTGAGGCACTTTGTGAGTGCAAATCAGAGGGATTGGGCAAAGCTGCTTGATACTGCCCAATTTTCATACAACTTGCAGCGTAGTGAGTCTACCGGGAGAAGTTCGTTCGAGCTAGCAACCGGGCAGCAGCCTAACACACCCCAATCCTTGCCAGTAAATTCAGAATTGAGGAACCCAGGGGCGTTCCATATGGCAAAGGCTTGGGAAGAACAAGTAGATATGGCCAGATCCTACTTGAACAAAGCTGCCCGCAAGATGAAAAAGTTTGTTGATCGAAAACGCAGATCGGGGCATTACCGCATTGGGGACAAGGTAATGGTCAAAGTCAATCCCCGTCAATTCAAGTCATTAAGGGGCGTCAACCAGAACTTAATCCTACGCTATGAGGGGCCGTTCGAAATTATTGCCAAGGTTGGCAAGGTCTCTTTCAAGCTAGACATGCCTAGCCACTTGAAAATCCATTCCATCTTCCATGCTTCTCAGCTCAAGCCTTATCATGAAGACAAGGAAGACGCGGAAAGAGGGCAGTCCAGCCGTGCCCAAATATTCATCCCTCCTTCTGCCCTAAACAAAAAAATTGAGGAAATTATCAACCATCAATTGGTCCTAGGCAAAGGTTGGGGCAACTCGAGCACCCAATTTCTGGTGCATTGGAAGGGACTGCCGCCCGAAGAAGCAACATGGGAAAAATATGAAAATCTTTGGCAATTCAAAGATCAGATTCGCAACTACTTGAATATTTGTGGTGCCGCGGTCGTCACCAATTCAAGTGGGGGACAGTGATTCGACCCGCCTGATTCTTCCCGAATTTTCTCGCCGTAGCTGCCCCAAAATTCAAATCTGCCATGGCTGGACAAATTCAAAAACAGCAATGATCATTTTGTAGCATGCCTGACAGCTTTTACAGCATGATCACTTTGCAGCAACTTTAGTTTATCTTTCTTGTATTCCCAGCCATGTGTGGCTAAATAAGTCTATATATACTTGTACAAGCATATCAAATAATCATCTCATTACTTGTAATTTTCCTTTCTCTTGAATATAATCTGAAAATTGGCCTTGGCCCCAAAATCTTTTGTGTGCCTTTGATTCATTTTCTTTCCAGTGTTTGCATGTAAGAAGTATTGCCATCGTTGGCACGTTTTTGTGCTGATCCTTCACTTGGACTGAAACTAGACCGTAGCGTTTTAGCTAGCTAGTTGTCCTCACGGTGTTTGTAGAAATTAATCCCATGACAATTAATTTCTACAAACACCTAGCTAAAACGCTACGGTCTAGTTTCAGTCCAAGTGAAGGATCAACACAAAAACGTGCTAACGATGGCAATACTTCTTACACACAAAGGCTGGAAAGAAAAGGAATCAAAGACACACAAAAGGTTTTGGGGCCAAGACCAATTTTCAGATTATATTCAAGAGAAAGAGAAATTACAAGTAATGAGATGATTATTTGCTATGCTTGTACAAATATATATAGACTTAATTAGCCACACATGGCTGGGAATACAAGAAAGATAAACTAAAGTTACTGCCAGGCAAGGTGTGAAGCAATCATTCCGGTCAGGCATGCTGAAAAGTTGTCAGGCATGCTGTGAAGCCATCATTCTGGCCAAGCATGCTGTAAAAGCTGTCAGGCTAGCTACAAAGTGATCATTGTTGTTTTCGAATTTGTTCAGCCATGACAGATTTGATTTTTGGGGCAGCTACGGCGGGAAAATTCGGGAAGGATCAGGCGGGTCGAAACACTCTCCCCCACTTGAATTGACGACGACCGCGGCGCCACAAAGATTCAAGTAGTTGCGAATCTGATCTTTGAGTTGCCAAAGATCTTCATATTTTTCCCATGTTGCTTCTTCGGGCGGCTTTCCCTTCCAATGCACTAGAAATTGGGCACTCGAGTTGCCTCAACCTTTGCCTCGGACCAATTGATGGTCGATAATTTCCTCAATTTCTTTTTTGAGGGCAGAAGGAGGGATTAATATTTGGGCACGGTTGGAGTGCCCTCTTTCGGCGTCTTCCTTGTCTTCATGATAAGGCTTGAGCTGAGAAGCATGGAAGACGTGATGGATTTTCAAGTGGCTAGGCATGTCTAGCTTGAAAGAGATCTTGCCAACCTTGGCAATAATTTCGAACTGCCCCTTATAGCGTAGGATTAAGTTTTGGTTGACGCCCCTTAATGACTTGAATTGACGGAGATTGAGCTTGACCATTACCTTGTCTCCAGTGCCGTAGTGCACCGGTCTGCGTTTTCGATCAACAAACTTTTTTTCATCTTGCGGGCAGCTTTGTTCAATTAGGATCTGGCCATATCTACTTGTTCTTCCAAAGCCTTTACCATATGGAACGCCCTTGGGTTCCTTAATTCTGAATTTACTGGCAAGGATTGGGGTGTGTTAGGCTGCTGCCCGGTTGCTAGCTCGAACGGACTTCTCCCGGTAGACTCACTACGCTGCAAGTTGTATGAAAATTGGGCAGTATCAAGCAGCTTTGCTCAATCCCTCTGTTTGCACTCACAAAGTGCCTCAAATATAGCTCAAGGAGGGCATTGACCCTCTCCGTTTGCCCATCTGTTTGTGGTTGAAAGCTGGTGGAAAAATGTAATTCCGACCCCAACAAACCGAATAATTCTCTCCAGAAAGCTCCGGTGAATCAAGGGGCCGTTCGAAATTATTGCCAAAGTTGGCAAGATCTCTTTCAAGCTGGACATGCCTAGCCACTTGAAAATCCATCCCGTCTTCCATGCTTCTCAATTCAAGCCTTATCATGAAGACAAGGAAGACGCCGAAAGAGGGCAGTCCAGCCGTGCCCAAATATTCATCCCTCCATCTGCCCTCAACAAAAAAATTGAGGAAATTATCAACCATCAATTGGTCATAGGCAAAAGTTGGGGCAACTCGAGCGCCCAATTTCTGGTGCATTGGAAGGGACAGCCGCCCGAAGAAGCAACATGGGAAAAATATGAAGATCTTTGGCAATTCAAAGATCAGATTCGCAACTACTTGAATCTTTGTGGTGTCGCAGTCGTCGCCAATTCAAGTGGGGGAGAGTGTTTCGAGCCGCCTGATTCTTCCCGAATTTTCTCGCCGTAGCTGCCCCAAAATTCAAATCTGCCATGGCTGGAAAAATTAAAAAACAACAATGATCACTTTGTAGCATGCCTGACAGCTTTTACAACATGATCACTTTGCAGCAACTTTAGTTTATCTTTCTTGTATTCCAAGCCATGTGTGGCTAAATAAGTCTATATATACTTTTACAAGCATAGCAAATAATCATCTCATTACTTGTAATTTCCCTTTCTCTTGAATATAATCTGAAAATTGGCCTTGGCCCCAAAACCTTTTGTGTGCCTTTCATTCATTTTCTTTCCAGCCTTTGCGTGTAATAAGTATTACCATCGTTAACACGTTTTTGTGCTGATCCTTCACTTGGACTGAAACTAGACCGTAGCGTTTTAGCTAGCTAGTTGTACTCACGGTGTTTGTAGAAATTAATCTCGTGACAATTAATTTCTACAAACACCTGGCTAAAACGCTACGGTCTAGTTTCAGTCCAAGTGAAGGATCAACACAAAAACGTGCTAACGATGACAATACTTCTTACACACAAAGGCTGGAAAGAAAATGAATCAAAGGCACACAAAAGGTTTTGGGGCCAAGGCCAATTTTCAGATTATATTCAAGAGAAAGGGAAATTACAAGTAATGAGATGATTATTTGCTATGCTTGTACAAGTATATATAGACTTATTTAGCCACCATGGCTGGGAATACAAGAAAGATAAACTAAAGTTGCTGCCAGGCATGGTGTGAAGCAATCATTCCGGTCAGGCATGCTGAAAAGTTGTCAGGCATGATGTGAAGCCATCATTCTGGTCAGGCATGCTTCAAAGTGATCATTCTGTTTTTGAATTTGTTCAGCCATGGCAGATTTGAAATTTGGGGCAGCTACTGCGGGAAGGATCAGTCGGGTCGAAACACTCTCCCCCACTTGAATTGGCGACGACCGCGGCGCCACAAAGATTCAAGTAGTTGCGAATCTGATCTTTGAATTGCCAAAGATCTTCATATTTTTCCCATGTTGCTTCTTCGGGCGGCTGTCCCTTCCAATGCACTAGAAATTGGGCGCTCGAGTTGCCCCAACCTTTGCCTCGGACCAATTGATGGTCGATAATTTCCTCAATTTTTTTGTTGAGGGATGAATATTTGGGCACGAATGGGTGCCCTCTTTCGGCGTCTTCCTTGTCTTCATGATAAGGCTTGAGATGAGAAGCATGGAAGACGGGATGGATTTTCAAGTGACTAGGCATGTCCAGCTTGAAAGAGATCTTGCTAACCTTGGCAATAATTTCGAACGGCTCCTCATAGCGTAGGATTAAGTTCTGGTTGACGCCCCTTAAGGACTTGAATTGACGGGGATTGAGCTTGACCATTACCTTGTCTCCAATGCGGTAGTGCACCGGTCTGCGTTTTCGATCATCAAACTTTTTCATCTTGCAGGCAGCTTTGTTCAATTAGGATCTGGCTATATCTACTTGTTCTTCCCAAGCCTTTGCCATATGGAACGCCCTTTGGTTCCTTAATTCTGAATTTACTGGCAAGGATTGGGGTGTGTTAGGCTGCTGCCCGGTTGCTAGCTCGAACGGACTTCTCCCGGTAGACTCACTACGCTACAAATTGTATGAAAATTGGGCAGTATCAAGCAGCTTTGCCCAATCCCTCTGTTTGCACTCACAAAGTGCCTCAAATATAGCTCAAGGAAGGCATTGACCCTCTCCGTTTGCCCATCTGTTTGTGGGTGAAAGCTGGTAGAAAAATGTAATTCCGACCCCAACAAACCGAATAATTCTCTCAAGAAAGCTCCGGTGAATCGAGGGGCCGTTCGAAATTATTGCCAAGGTTGGCAAGATCTCTTTCAAGCTGGACATGCCTAGCCACATGAAAATCCATCCCGTCTTCCATGCTTCTCAGTTCAAGCCTTATCATGAAGACAAGGAAGACGCGGAAAGAGGGCAGTCCAGCCGTGCCCAAATATTCATCCCTCCATCTGCCCTCAACAAAAAAATTGAGGAAATTATCAACCATCAATTGGTCGTAGGCAAAGGTTGGGGCAACTCGAGCGCCCAATTTCTGGTGCATTGGAAAGGACAGCCGCCCGAAGAAGCAACATGGGAAAAATATGAAGATCTTTGGCAATTCAAAGATCAGATTCGCAACTACTTGAATCTTTGTAGTGTCGCGGTCGTCGCCAATTCAAGTGGGGGAGAGTGTTTCGACCCGCCTGATTCTTCCCGAATTTTCTCGCTGTAGCTGCCCCAAAATTCAAATCTGCCATGGCTGGACAAATTAAAAAACAACAATGATCACTTAGTAGCATGCCTGACAGCTTTTACAGTATGATCACATTGCAGCAATTTTAGTTTATCTCTCTTGTATTCCCAACCATGTGTGGCTAAATAAGTCTATATATATTTTTACAAGCATAGCAAATAATCATCTCATTACTTGTAATTTCTCTTTCTCTTGAATATAATCTGAAAATTGGCCTTGGCCCCAAAACCTTTTGTGTGCCTTTGATTCATTTTCTTTCCAGCCTTTGCGTGTAAGAAGTATTGCCATCGTTAGCACGTTTTTATGCTGATCATTCACTTGGACTGAAACTAGACCGTAGTGTTTTGGCTAGCTAGTTGTCCTCACGGTGTTTCTAGAAATTAATCCCGTGACGATTAATTTCTATAAACACCTAGCCAAAACACTACGGTCTAGTTTCAGTCCAAGTGAAGGATCAACACAAAAACGTGCTAACGATGGCAATACTTCTTACACACAAAGGCTGGAAAGAAAATGAATCAAAGGCACACAAAAGGTTTTGGGGCCAAGGCCAATTTTCAGATTATATTCAAAAGAAAGGGAAATTACAAGTAATGAGATGATTATTTGCTATGCTTGTACAAGTATATATAGACTTATTTAGCCACCATGGCTGGGAATACAAGAAAGATAAACTAAAGTTGCTGCCAGGCATGGTGTGAAGCAATCATTCCGGTCAGGCATGATGTGAAGCCATCATTCTGGTCAGGCATGCTTCAAAGTGATCATTCTGTTTTTGAATTTGTTCAGCCATGGCAGATTTGAATTTTGGGGCAGCTACTGCGGGAAGGATCAGGCGGGTCGAAACACTCTCCCCCACTTGAATTGGCGACGACCGCGGCGCCACAAAGATTCAAGTAGTTGCGAATCTGATCTTTGAATTGCCAAAGATCTTCATATTTTTCCCATGTTGCTTCTTCGGGCGGCTGTCCCTTCCAATGCACTAGAAATTGGGCGCTCGAGTTGCCCCAACCTTTGCCTCGGACCAATTGATGGTCGATAATTTCCTCATATTTTTTGTTGAGGGCAGAATGAGGGATGAATATTTCGGCACGAATGGGTGCCCTCTTTCGGCGTCTTCCTTGTCTTCATGATAAGGCTTGAGCTGAGAAGCATGGAAGACTGGATGGATTTTCAAGTGACTAGGCATGTCCAGCTTGAAAGAGATCTTGCCAACCTTGGCAATAATTTCGAACGGCTCCTCATAGCGTAGGATTAAGTTCTGGTTGACGCCCCTTAATGACTTGAATTGACGGGGATTGAGCTTGACCATTACCTTGTCTCCAATGCGGTAGTGCACCGGTCTGCGTTTTCGATCATCAAACTTTTTCATCTTGCAGGCAGCTTTGTTCAATTAGGATCTGGCTATATCTACTTGTTCTTCCCAAGCCTTTGCCATATGGAACGCCCTTTGGTTCCTT
>ML390549.1:81138-132033 GCA_005239525.1 Nicotiana knightiana | reverse complement strand
GCACTCTTATAGAGAGAGCCTGACCATAGAGAAGGTCAGATTCTACACCTCAGTACAACCTTAAATTTTATTATAGAACTATGAGTATTTACCATGTTTATATAGCTTTGGCCTGAAATAACAGAATGTTTCAGCAAGGAGATAGCAACAAAACAAACAGTATTCATCACATTCAACAGGTTCATTAGTATGCTAATAAACATCTATACAGTCACATGTACATAAAGCAAGAGAGATAACCTCATTTCATCAATGACAAACTAATTTAAGCTGGGAGAAGAAGAAGAAGATTCCAATTCAAGAAATTTCATTAAGAAAAGATGAGTTAAATACATACCTTTTAAGAGAGAAACAAACAAAGAGACTTGACCAAATAAAGGTCAAGTATGAACAGCAAGAAGGAAGAGAGATCAGCAAACAACAAACAGAAAAAACCCAAAGAAAACCAACCAGTCCAGCAAGAATAACCCAGAAATCTTGAGTGTGGATGTTTGAAGGAAGAACTTCTAGAAAACCAAAATTTAGCAAAAGGGAAGATAGAAACTGAACTAGGCCATCTACTTATGAACTTGCTTTATAAAAGGGAATCAATTTTTTTTCTAATAGGACTCTTCTTTTCAAAACCCTTTAAGTAAGACAGTATTTCTGAAAAAATGGGAAGGATTCTGTATCCCAGCAGCTTCAAAAATGTAAAAAATTCTCCCTTCACCTCTAAAAAGAGGGTCTACTTATAGGATATTTGGGAATGGAATGTTGTTTGAATATTCCCTATCCAATACTGAAAAATAGTACCAAAATATTACATAGGGCAGCTGTCAACCCTATCTTTGGGACAGATGCCCCTATTCTAGAACATTCTTACCTATTAAAAGACCCTTTTACCCTTAAAATTCTGATTTCCTAAGTCTACATCACCTATTGTACCCTTGGAGTCCCTGAATTTACCGTTGGGTAATCAAGGTTAAGCTCACTTTGGATTATTATTTAACTCTAGTTAACTAACACTAGTTAGGCCCTTTAGATGACAACTAGTTTTTCTTAACTGAGGTTGAGTTAATTAATTAAAGGTTAATTGATTAAAAGCCTAGAGTTAGCTTTCATACTAACTATCTATGTTTAAGTCATTTAATTATCAGTTTAATTAAACTCAATGGAGGTCAGTCAACTCAGTTCTCTTAACTTAGGTTAAATGATATGTTTTAGTCAATTAACCTCAAACTAATTGTCTTAAACATATTTTTTTTAGTTAATTACTTATAAGTTAATTTCTAGATTGAAGAAGTTGGAACTATTTAAATGTGAGACTAAGTGAATCAATTATTCTTAAACTTAGTTAACTCAAATGCACAATTGAACCTAACTAGTTGTCTTAGATCAATTAAAAGAAATAATTAAGTTGTTAGACCTAATTAATTAGGGTGCTTGATCCCTACTGATTTTGGACCTGTTTTGAGAATGAGGTTGACTAGGTGTTGGTTAATTCTAACTTAGTATATACTTAACCCTTAATGAAATTAGGAGTCTAGTCTTTTTTTAGGAAGTTAGGTTAGATAATTAGCTTAATTAGTTAATTAGGTTCTTAGAGTTGGTTTCTAATTATGTGGTTAAATATCCTAGTCTTGATAGCGTGCCTAATCAATGACCAAAACTCGGGACTCACAGGGGTAATTGATTTGTTAGGATTTGATTTTATTAATAAAATGGGAGGTTAGGAGACTAAATACCAAAGAGTCCTAGTCATCTTATATTCATATTAAACAGGACTGATTGACCTAACGAGTTAAGACCCATAAGCGAACACATAAGAAATCAGTCAATCAACCAGGATATTCAAGAGGATCTGATCAAGAACAAATACATCAAGACTTGAGTTATGTCATTCAAATATCTAAACCTGGTTCGATTAATCCAAACATTTATGATTGAACTAACAATACACAAGGTCAATTAACCCGGCGTGAGTTGATGATAGAAAATGGATACGCACTGATATAGTGAATAAAATCTTAATTTAGCTACTATGCAATGAAATCCATCCAGGTTTTGAATTAATCACATAACTAAACAGAATAAAACTAAAAAAGAAAAGACAAAAGGAAAAAGAAACAGTCAGCCAAAAAGGGACAATGAAAACAGCGGTTAGCCCATTAATTTGTTCATGATTTTCTTAGTCGCACAATCACTCAGGGACTGCAGAATAATAACTAGCAAAGAAGAAAACAGAGAGCAAAAAGAAAGAAAAGAAGTTAGATAAACTGAAATAATCTAAAAATGGTGATTAGCAAGAATTTTAGGTTTTAGAAACATGTAAAAACAGTAAATAAGGAAGAAAAATACCCGTTAAAGGGTTTGGCCGAAAAAAATGGGAGATCGCCGGACTCCGGCAGGGTTTGAAAATGACTCAAACCCTCATGAATCGATTTCTCTAGTCAAGAGAAATTTACCCACGAAGGTTTGATCCATTGATTGTCTCTGAATCGCCCAGTGGGGGAAGTTAGGGTTTCTGGATTTCTAGATCTAAGATTGGTCCAAATTTGGGCGAGTTTTTGGGCAAACTGGTTGTGGATGGGATTAAGGGGGAGGTGAGGATTTTCTGGTGAGAAGTTGGGGTTTATTGGAGGTCATCCTCCACCGGTAGGCGATTTCCGGTGGGCGGAGAAAGGTGGGAATCCTAGGCGGCTAGGGTTTTTTTAGAAAGAAGAGAGAGAGAGAGAGACGGACGAATGGGAAAGGGGAGGGTTAGACTTCTAAGTGAATGGGGGGTAGGGTTTAGTTTGGACATTTATATAATTTAGGGGGGGTAAGTTCCTGGCCGTCCGATCTATTTCGATCAATGGCCAGGATTTAACTCACTAAACCAAACGGGGTCGTTTGGAGGGGTGTTGGGGCAGGCCGGGTAAGGGGTTTGGGCCTGGGTTATTTGAGTGTGTAAAGATTGGGTTTGGGCCTGGGTTGTTTCAAGCCCAGGTCCGAAATTGGCTCTTTAAACTAATTAAGCTAATTAAGTTCAAATCTTGTTTAATCCAAAAAATGTAGCAATTAATTTTAAATCTTATGTTTCATCTATTTATATATTAATTAAGAATAAAACAACCAATTTTATATTCCTAATTAAATCTATGATTTATCGAATAAAAAATGATTAATTTCCCATTCGTCTATTATTTAATTAATTATAAATAATAATTTCATAATTCCTTGATAATAGTGATGCAAAATTTTAATAATTTTAAAAGATGAATTATGGATATGCAAAAATGCCAACAATTCACAATTAATTACTGAAAAATCAACAAAATTTATAAAATCAATTGATTTATTGAGATTTTTATAGGACGATACGGCGAGTGAAAATCACCTGCTCACAACTGGTCTAGCTGGCGTCTGGTCACTCTGATCAGTATTGCGTGTCCTCACCATCTGTGAGAAAAATATACAACGTAAGTTCAGATTTCAAGAATCAATAGATTAGCACGAAAGAGTTCAAGAAAGATATAAATGTTTCCTAAGAGTTCGGCAACCTCTCAAAGACAAGTACAGACGTCTTCGTACCGATCCGCAGGACTCTACTGAACCTGCTCATGACCGTCGAGTCCTATGTAACCTAGGCTCTGATACCAAACTGTCATGACCCCAAATCCTAAACTGGCTGTGATGGCGCCTATCGTGGAACTAGGCTAGCCAACAATCACATATTTACAGTTTCTTTAAAAATCCCAACCAATTTCAAACATTTCATAAGATATACAGAATCTACTAAATACATTAAGCCAATAAATAGTTAAAACAACCCCAAAACCTAGAGCCAAAATGTCATGAGCATCTAAGAGAGATAATCCCAAAAGGTATACTATTACAATACAAAACCTCCGAATAAATAGCTAGATACAACAAGAAGGGAAAATAGAGATGCTGCGGACGCTGAACATCTACTTCTATATCCCGCACTCCTGCTCCGCACGGAATAGATAGCTAATGCTCGGTATCTGCACCTGAATCTGCACACAGGGGTGCAGGGAGTAATGTGAGTACACCAACTCAGTAGTAATGAAAATAAATCAAGTCTAAGCGGCAAGAAAACACATAAAAATCAATATGATCAATTCACAATATACACAGCCTTTCTTTCCAACAGTATAAACATAGATATATGAAATCATCATGCCTTAATACCAACTTCAAAAAAATCCTTTGAAAAATGTATATTTTCAACAACTTCAAACCGAAAGATTTAGTATGAAAATGAAATAAATCATAAAGAGGCCCCTCGGGAAAACATATTTCATAATTTCAGAGTGAAAGTGGTAAGAATCATAAGTATCCCCTCGGGCAAAAATATGTATCATAATCAGCCCCTCGAGCCTACCTCACAGTCACTCATAATCAGCCCCTCGGGCATACCTCACAGTCACTCATGCCTCCCAATCACTCCTCACTCGGCACTCGGTGCGCTCACTGGGGGTGTGTGCAACTCCGGAGGGGCTCCTTCAGCCCAAGCGCTAATATCAAACCACCTCGTGGCGTATCATATCCTCACAAACAGGCCCTCGGCCTCACTCATTAGAACCTCTCAAAAGCCCCTCGGGCGAATTAGTAAAATGGGGTACTCGACCCAAAACATCATTTTTAAATCTCAAAGTAGTGTAAATTACACTGAGTTTCAAAAAAAGTAATCACAATGTGAATGAGTGAAATCATCAATAAATAGTGAGGAAAACAACAGTAAAAAGCCCCCAGGGGGTCTAAACAGATCGGCACGAGACCCCAAACACGGCTTATATCCCAAATATTGCAACAATATTTAGAACATAACTTAACGTAAGGTTTTGAGTAAAATACGCAACTCATTAGTTGTCGGGGAGAGGACCAAGTCCAATCCAAAAATCAGTGTGCGTCACATACTCGTCATCCGACATGTGCGCCATTCTAAAATCAGTGAGAAATATGAAGTCCGAGGTTTCATACCCTCAGGACAAGATTTATAACCATTACTTACCTCTACCGGGCCACAACACTAGTCCGCTATGCCCTTGACCCTCAAATTGGCTCCTGATTGCTCCTAATCTAGCCAAAACCAGTTTAACATCATTAATATATACTAAAGGAGCACAACCCAATCGAAAACTATCAAATTATACAAAAATCTCGAAATTCGGCCAAACCCGAGCCCCGGGCCCACAACTCAGAATTGGATAAAATTTACATCACTAGAAACATCATCCTCCCACGATTCTACACATACCAAAAACACCACAATCTGACCATAATTTCCTACCAAAATTGCCAAAAGAATTTTCCAATCCTCCACCCATCTTTCCCAACCTTTTCCTACTTTAATCCTTCACTTTACAAGCCTAATCCGAACAAAATAGCATAGAAACGACTTTAATAACCCCGGGAACTTACCTCCACTGAAGATCCACGCATTCTCTCTTCAAATTGCCTTCAAATGAGCTCCAACTGCATGCAACAATGGTGAAATGAATAAAATTTCACGGAGGCCTCTTTTATAATGTTCTTCCCAGCAATTCCGCACCTGCGGACCCGCACCTGCGGTCCCAGGTGCGCACCTGCGCAATCCCACTAACTGACCAATTTTCGCACCTACGGCCACTTCTCCGCACTTGCGGCTTCGCAGGTGCGGCCAACTCTTCGCACCTGCGGATTTACCCTGCCTAGACTTCTTTCTCACCTGCGCATGGCCTTTCGCACCTGCGACGTCGCACTTTCGGCTACCCATCCGCAGGTGCGGCCAACACCAGAAACTTACACCAGCAGCCATTTGCTGCAATTTTCCAAGTTCAAAACTCCGCCAACCATCCGAAATCAATCCTGAGCCCCTCGGGGCCCCAACCAAACATACCAACACACCCCATAGAACTATTCCGACTTAGTCGAGCCTTCGAAACACCAAAAACAACATGAAAACACCAAAATTACACCAAATTCAAGCCTATGAACTTTGAAACTTCAAAATTTCGCCAACTACGCCGAAACCAACCAAAACACTTCCGATTGACCTGAAATTTTGCACACATACCCAAAATGACATTACGGACCTGTTCCAACTTCCAGAATTCCATTCCGACCCCGATAGCCTATTTTCCACTGCCGACCGGAAATCGCCAAAAACTAACTTTCGCCAATTCAATCCTAATTCTACACCGGACATCAAAACTTCATTCCGAACACACTCCTAAGTTCCAAATCACCTAAAGAAGCTATCCGAGCCATAAAATCCGTATTCCGAGGTCGTTCACCAATAAGTCAACTCTCAGTTGACTTTCTCAACTATTAGGCTACTTTAGTAGACTAAATGCCTTAATTCTCACCAAGACCACTCGGGACCCAAACCAACTGACTCAACACAACATAAACAGGCTAAGCATATATGATAAAGCAGAAATGGGGAAACAGGGTAAATCTCACGGAACGACCGGTTGGGTCGTTACAACCAACAAGTTCCAAAACATAATGCAGACCTGCTCGAGGCCTCAAATCATATCAAATAACATTGAAACAATGGATCGCAACTCAATTCAATCCTTATGAACTTTGAAATTTCCAACTTCTACATTCGATGCCAAAACCTATCAAATCACGTCGGATTGATCCCAAGTTTTGCACACAAGTCACATTCAACATAACGGACCTGCTCCAACTTTCAGAATCGGAATCCGACCCCGATATCAAAATTTCCACTTCCGGTCGAACTTCTTAAAAACCTTCAAATTTCTAACTTTAGCCAAATGACTCCAAAATGACCTGTGGACCTCTGAATTCACTTCCGATCACGCTCCTAATACTGGAATCACCATACGAAGCTATTCCCAGACTCGGAATTCCAAACGGACATCAATAACACTGAAATGCACTTCAACCCAGACTTATATAATTTCTTCTAAAATACTAACTTCCACAAACACGAATAAGTCTGTAGGATGTATTTGAGGTTGTGCGCATATTTAGTTTTGAGCCCCGAGGGCTCGGGTGAGTTTCGGGTAGGTGTCGGAGTGCAAAACCTTAGAAAAATCTGGTGTTTTGGCTTGTTTCTGGTGTCTGATGTCTAGTACTATACGATCGCATAACACCCTCCGCGATTGCATAGTACAGTGTGGAGGAGGGGATTCTGTTACACTATGCGATTGCATATCATGTTCCGCGATCGCATAGTGTACTAGGCAGGCTGGGGTAAAAATGTTCAGTGTGATCGCGTGACTTAGTCTGCGATTGCGTAGGGTGAGGTTAGGGACTCAGTGTGATCGCACATGCTTCTTCGCGATCGCGGAGCTTAAGAAAATAGTCCTCTATGCGATCGCAATCCCTTCTTCGCGATCGCATAGATTAAATTCGTCCAGTGATTTTAAAAGGTTCAAAACAGAATACTCACACGGGATTAAACCCGTTTTTCTTAAACTTCTTCTTCTCCACTCCTCTTGGGCGACTCTTAGGAGACTTCTTCACCATAATCTCTTAGGTAAGTAATCTTTAACTCGTTTCCTTCAATTTTCATCAACATTCTATTAGATTCTAGGCCTGAAATCATGAAATCAAAGGTAGAAATTTGGGTTTAGGGTATAGTTAGGGCTTTTTGATTATTTGGGAATTTGACCTTGTTTTGGGGTCGGATTTCAAAACAAATTATATATTCAGGCTCGTGGGGGAATGGGTCATTGGAATTTGTAAAATTTGTCGGGTTCTAAGATGCGGGCTGGGGGATCGATTTTTATAATTCTGTAAAGATTGGGACTTTATTATTCGGAATAGTTCCTTATACGTTGTATGTGTATTTTGAAGTTGTTTTAGTTGATTGTGAGCCGTCCGGAGGTCTTTCCGACCGAGAAGTCTATTTTTGAGTATCGGGTTGTCGTCTTTGAGGTAAGTATCTTGCCTAACCTTGTGTGGGGGAACTACCTCTTAGGATTGAGTCTTCCATGTTGATTGTAGTCCGAGTATGCGAGGTGACGAGTGTGTTCGGACTTATTTGCAATTAGATTGGCCTTTTAGGATTCCTAGGTTCTTATATTACCTGTGTATGATTTATAATTGTTACATTTGAATATTTTATCCCTCCCTGTTTAAATTAGAATTATCTATTTTTGGATTCCTTTGTTGGCTATTTGACCTTACTTGACTTAACTGAATATTCTACTTCTCTTATCATCATGCTATATTTTCTTGCTAGCTTGCCTAGTTGACTATAATTAGTGTCATCTAGCCTTATAATTGACTAGTCGTAGTTGAAACATCTATTTGTTGGAATCAAGCATGCCCATGAGTCTTACATTGTGATTTATATGACTGTTTCCTTAAGTGCCACTTAGGTCTAATTGTTAGACATTTATGTTATTGGTATTTCCTTAATGTTGCCTATTACTGGGCCTTTGTTTACGCTGAGTGTTATTCCGTGAAGTTTACTTGTTTAGATAAGATTGGTTATAGTTGTTTCCCTTGCCGGGATGTTATAGTTTCTGTACTATTTATGTTGTTAATGATATGGTTTGTATTGTTGACTCCCTTGACGGGATATGATGGTTTATATTACTGTTTATGTTGTTAATGATATGGTTTGTATTGTTGACTCCCTTGCCGGGATGTGGTGATTTATGGGTCATATTGTTGGTTTTTTCTTGCCAAACTATTGTTTCTAATATTGTTTGGGTGAGGAAGAGTGTAAAGCACGATGGGTGATGCCGTGTATTGTAAGGATGAGAGTGTAAAAGCACGAAGGGTAATGTCGTGCCATGTTATGATATTAAAGCACGAAGGATAATGTCGTGCCATGTTATGATATTAAAGCACGAAGGATAATGCCGTGCCATGTTATGAGAGTAAAGCACGAAGGGTGATGTCGTGCACTTGTTTTGCTGAGGATAAGAGTAAATCACGAAGGGTGATGTCGTGCACTTGTTTCGGTGAGGATGAGAGTAAAGCACGAAGGGTGACGTCGTGCACTTGTTTTGGTGAGGATGAGAGTAAAGCACGAAGGATGATGTTTGTGCACTTGTTTTGGTGAGGATGAGCGTAAAATCACGAAGAGTGATGCCGTGCACTTGTCTTTGCATTCTCATCTGTTGTTCTAAATTTGGATATTCCTACTGATCTCTTATTGCATTTATTGGCAAGATTTGATATTCCTCCTGTACTGCCTGGAAATTTCTGAGTTACGGACTGAGTTCTGGTGGATAAATCTTGAGTAGATTTTGATCAATAGATGTTATTGAAAAGTATTATTAAAAAAACAATGGTTTTGAAATGATTATACTTGTATGAATTTTACATCGAAGGTATATTTGAAAAGCACTAGCCTTGCCTAACATGATATTTGGAAGTCATTTATTGGGAAAGCATCTTTGGGAAGTTTCGTATTTTGAAAGAAACTATGTTTTACGTAATTCTCTCTGTTAAATATACTTATATCTACTTTTGGAGAAAATATGTTTTCAAAGGAAACTCTTCCATACTAAAACTGATTTTATTTGTGAAAGGTTTTCATATGAACTGATGTTTAAAGATTTCTACCAGTTATGGATTTTAATGTCTAAGGCCCGATGTGAACAAACCGACGTGGAGTTGAGTTATTGGTGTTCTCTATTGTATTGGGTTTCCTTTCGATTCGGCTTGTTTTGCTGTCCATCTCTCTCTGTATTTTTGTGCTGTTTCGTGATTGATTTCTGTAATTTCCTTCCATTTTATATTGTCATTGTTGTAAATTATTCTGCGAAGTCTTAGATAGATGTAAAGTTCGGTCATTTTTTTATATACATGTTATTTATTTTGTAGACCAGTGGTGTCTTGACTAGTCCTCGTCACTACTCCTCCGAGGTTAGTCTTGATACTTACTGAGCACTGTTGTGGTGTGCTCATACAACACTTCTGCACATTTTTGTGTGCAGATCCAGGTATATATATGGTAGTAGTTGTGTGGATGATTGACGAGGAGACTCAAGGTAACCTGGTGCTGCGTTCGTAGGCGTCGGAGTAACCTTCTTTGTATTTATTATTCATACACTGTTGTATCTATTTCCAAACAGTTGTACTTAGAAGTTGTAGAAGATTCGTAGAGTTTATGACTTGTACTACCGGTTTTGGGAAAGTTTGTACATTCTATTGAGATTTTATATCAAGACTATTAGTTTTCCCTTATTTATTGTTGTTATTCAGTAACTGCTAGGCTTACCTAGTCCCTAAGACTAGGTGACATCATGATACCCAACGGAGGTAAATTTGGGTTGTGACAAGTTGGTATCAGAGCTCTAGGTTCATAGGTGCTACGAGTCATAAGCGAGTTTAGTAGAGTCTTGCGGATCGGTACTGTCACGACCCTATTTCGGAGTCGTGATGGCACCTGTCGTGGAACCAGGCAAGCCTCCCCTTTTGACTAACCTAAATTCAATTTCCAATAAAAATGTAATTTTTAGACGAATTTATTAATAATACTAAGAATATGAAGTTTAAAACAATGTGTGAAAAACTAAATGTAAACCTCCAACCCCGGATCCGGTGCCACTCAGTCATGAGCTACTATAACATAAAGCAAAAGAAAAGGATAAATGGACAACATTGTCTCAAAATAAAGAACAACAGGTAGAATAAGAAAGAAAAGACGAGGTTGTGATCGCCAGCTGCTACCTCGACAAATCCAATAGAAACGTTGACCATTGCTCAATATCCGCTACCGGGTCCCGATGTACCTGGATCTGCACACAAGGTGCAGGGGTAACGTGAGTACACCAACTCAGAAGTAACAAACCCAAATTATGGGCTGAGAAGTAGTGACGGACAAAAACCTCAATTATGTTACAATAAATATTATGCAGAATTTAGACATGCTAACAGTTTATCAGGATGAGAAAATATGCCAAGTATGCCAGTATAATCTACATGCCATCATAAAATATATGCTATGAAACCAGTATGGATATGCACATAGTGCTCACAGCTCTCCCACAGAAGTCCACTCAGTACTATATATGGCTCTCAGGCCCAGGGAAGTTCCATCCCGGAATATGCATAAACACCGGTGACCGTAGTCACTCCGTACTGAGCAAGAAGGCCAATCCAGCCCCCATGGAGAAGATCCATCTCCGGAATACAACACTCGGACAATTTCCATATCCAGGGAAGATCCATCCCTCTCATAACATCAGCTTCGGACAAGATCCATGCCCAGGGAACATCCATCGCTCACATAACATCCACTTTGGACAAGATCCATGTCCAGGGAAGATCCAACCCTCACATAACATCCACTTCGGACAAGATCCATGTCCAGGAAAGATCCATGTCCAGGAAAGATCCATCCCTCACATCAATGCGCTCACTAGGGGTGTAAAGACTCTGGAGGGGCCCTAGTGGCCCAAGATCCATATCAAGCCAACGAAGGCATGATTTAAATATCTCTGCAGTGTGCAGTCCATTCTCATAACTGTCTCAATAACAGGCTCTCGGCCTCACTCAGTCATTACTCTTCAGTCTCACTCACATAGATCACAAATGCCTCTATCAGCCTGAAACACTGATAAGTATGCATGTAATTAACAATGTTGAGACTGAGATATGAAATGATATGTTATAACAGGACTGAGTATATGACATCAAATAATCACCACATGAGACAACAATATACGACCACTCGGGTCTCAGCATTTCCGGCGTGAAGCCTAGCATTTATACTTAACATGATTTCTAACATGTTCACAATTACCACATTAATGGAAGCACAATTATCATCATGGAATAATCATTAAGCGGTGCCATGGGATAAGCCAGGCCACAATTACTTGATGCACGCTCGCTCGCCCGTCACTTGGCATATGTGTCACCTCAATAGTAGTCATAAATCATTTAGCTCGGGGTTTCGAACCCTCAGAACCAAGTTTGGAAACGTTACTTACCTCAAAACCAGCTAAAATACTATTCCGCAGTGCCTTTGCTTCTAAATCCGGCCTCTAAGTGCTCCAAATCTACCAAGTTCAGATTTTTATCATCAAATTATGCTTAGGGAGTGAATCCCAATCGAAAAATATCAATTTAGCTCAAAAACCTGAATTTGGTCAAAAACCCGACCCCCGGACCCAAATCCAGAAACTCGGAAATTTTTATGCCAAACTGTTCTTCATCATCCCACGAGTCCGTACATATAAAGAACACTAAAATCGGAGTTCGTTTGACCCTTCAAATAAATCCCTAAAGGTCTCAAAATCTCAAGCCCAAAAATCCAATTTTTCTACTGATTTTCCATGAATTTACACTGGTTTTGTGTTCTATAATCATCCATGATCGAGTTTTAATAATCAAAACACTTACCTCTATGAAGAACAAGGATTTCCCTCTTCAAAATTCGTCCCCAAAGCTCTTTTCCGTACAACAATGGTGTAAAATAAGGTTTAAGTCGCGGAAGGGTTTATTTAAATATGCCCAGTGATTTCTTCACCGCGATCGCGGAAAAAGACACGCGATCGTGATTCACATAAACTCAAACCCACGCGATCGCATCCCATCACATGCGACCGCGAAGCACACTGACCAGCCCCCACGCGCACCCCTCTATCCCTACGCGACCGCAACATGCCCCATGCGATCGCACTGCTCAACCTACTCAACCTCTGCGATCGCGAACACACCTATGCAATCGCAGAGAGTAAAATTCTTCCCCTCACAAATTGCACTATGCGATGACGACTCTCCCTACGCGATCGCAGTGAAGGAAAACTTGCTGCACAAAAACCAGAAAACCAGCAATTTACCTAAGTCCAAAAATACCCGTTAACCAACCGAAATCAATCTCGAGCCCCTCGGAACCCCAACCAAAGTTACCAATATATCCCATAACATCATTCAAACTTGTTTTCACTCTCAAAACACCAAAACTAACATCAAAACACCAAATTTATATCGGATTCAAGCCTAAGAACTTTGAAAAATTTCTAAAATTCACCAACGATGTTGAAACTATCCAAAACAACTCCGATTGACCTGAAATTTTGCAGACACGTCCAAAATGACATTACGAACCTGTTCCAACTTCCGGAATTCCATTCCGACCCCGATAGCTTATTTTCCACTGCCGACGGAAAATCACCAAAAACTAACTTTCGCCAATTCAAGCCCAATTCTACAACGGACGTCCCAAAATTATTTTGAACACACTCCTAAGTCACAAATCACCTAACAAATCTATTCAAGCCATAAAATATGTATTCCGAGGTTGTTTGCCAATAAGTCAACTCTTAGTTGACTTTTTCTCATTTTAAGGCTATTCTTAAGGACTAAGTGGCTAAACTCTCACCACAACCATTCCGATTTCAAGCCTACCAAGTCTAATAAATCAATAACATTATAACCAACCTATGATAAGTCGAGAATAATAATTATAATGCAGGTTCTACGTAACGATGGACCGGTTCGTTACAGGTACAGAGACGTCTGTACTTATCTTCGAGAGGCTACGGAACTATTAGGACAATTTCACTTCCTTCAATCCTATCGTGCGATTTCATTGATCTTGAATTTTAAAATTATCGTTCCATTCTCTCATCGATGGTGAGGACACGAGCGGCGGTTCCTGATGGTGTTACCCCGAAGCAAATGTCGCAAGAGTCAGAAACAGAGGCCAACGAGAAAGTATGTGCTGCAAGTTAAGATGCGTACCAGAGCAGTCGTTGAAGAGTCGTCAGTAGTTCTAGTTGGGGGACAGGTACTGGGGGTGCCTGTTGCTACCCCAGACTTAAGGAGACCTGAGCGCAGTTTGGAGTATAAGTGGTACATTGATTTAGGCGGGGTTGATTCTAGTGCACCAGTTGCTTCACGGATCAGGGGAGGAGTTCAGACTCCCGCAGCCTACACTCTAGAGTAGCGAGATCATATTGGTCAGGTTTCAGTTGTTATGGCAGCACGACATGTGGTTTCAATTCAGCCTGTGGTTCGGGCAGTAGCATTGGAGGAAGAATACCTTAGACTTGAGAGGTACAGGAAGTACCACCCTTCTATCTTTCAGTGGATTAGCGGCAGATGGTGCCTAGGGTTTCCTAGAGGAGTGTCACTATATTCTACTTTGGGTAATGTGGAGACGAGTGGGTTGCTTTGTCACGTCTTAGGTTCAGAGTAGTGGGTGTATCAGTGGTGGCGGCATATGTGTTGGGGTGACCTGGCCGAGTTAGCTTCACTATCATGGATTCAGTCTTTCGAAGATGCTTTAAGAGGTTTTGCACCTCAGTTCCTTTGGGATGTACGGCGTGCGGAGTTTGAGCAGTTGCGTCAGTGCGTTATGTCACTATTGGAGTATGCTGCTAGATTCAGTGAGTTGGCTAGATATACACCTCGTTTGGTTGTTTCAGTTAGGATATGAGTCTGTAGAGTTTTGAGAGATTCATACATGATATTCGGTTCAGTGGGACTCGAGAGTTAGAGTAGGATGCCTCGTTTCAGCAGGTAGTGGGGATCGCTCGCCGGTTAGAGAGCATGTGGGACCGGAAGCGAGAGGTTAGACGAGATCATAGAGAGAGTTGAGGGAGGCAATGAGGCCTCGTAGATTGGGGGATTCTACTGGTCCGTATTATGGAGGAAAAGGGTCAACCAGTTCAGTTTGCATTACCAGCTTCGCATGGGATTTCAGGTACTCATAGTCCTCAGGG
This sequence comes from Nicotiana knightiana, assembly GCA_005239525.1. Lineage (NCBI taxonomy): Eukaryota > Viridiplantae > Streptophyta > Magnoliopsida > Solanales > Solanaceae > Nicotiana > Nicotiana knightiana. The sequence continues at coordinate 117,397 of ML390549.1, read as the reverse complement.
GGTTCGTATTGTGTTTTTTTCCACATCCTTGACGGCAGCGAGATTGTTTTCAGTGTGGAGATGTTAGCCACATGGTGATAGATTGTCCCAGGATTCAGGTAAGTGCGGGGTAGCAGGGTATTCAGGTGAGTAGAGGGAGTCTAAGAAGGGGAGGCCCGACCCGTTGATGTGTTGCATATAGTAGGTCGGAGGCCGATGTGCTAGATATTATCACACATGTATGTTTTGATGTGTTACAGGGGGGCACCGATTGTATTTTATTATAGCTTTGCTGGTCGGGACGAGTTCCCTTATTCGTTGTTTCATTTATGAGTGAGTTCCATGTTTCGCACTCCATTTTTGTGTTTACTCCTGTTGGGAGATTCTATGAGTAGTGTCTATCGTTGTTTATTTCATTCTTGATAGTAGTGAAACTGGAAGTGAGTCCTTGTTGTTCTTCGTGGTAAGCTTTATGTGATTTTCCTGAGTATTTTGTTTACGAGTTGTGATTTGATACTCCATCGAGATGTGAGATCAGCTAGCGTTATGATTTTATTAGCTGAGATGAGTTAATGGAGAAATTTCTATTGGTGTGATATATTTTCGGTATGTGATTCAGAGTTGAGGACGAGGTCCTCGTGATAATTGTGATTCGATATGTTTGGACCGGGCTGAGTACCGCAGTGGGAATTTTATCAAGATGGTATACTTGTGATTTGTTCATATGCTTTGCTTCTTCCTTGTGATATTACTTTTGGTAATTCGGTATTGATAGAGAGTTGTGCCTATGGTCTTGTTTGATAGTTTCTTTATATGTTTCTATTTTCATATTCAGTCATTTCGTTATATGTTTCTTTAGTTTAGTTTGCGGGATGTGTGCCCGGTGGTGTCAGTTGTGGCTGGTGACTTGGATGTTTAATAATGAAGTCTTTGTGTTCATTGCATCATTATCAGTGTTATGGGGTTTGGAAAAATAGAGTTCTTTCAAATTTGGGGCTAATTGCCAATGTCGAGTTGGTTTTGGGCAGCTATTGTGATCAAAAGTGTTATATGAGACTATGTGTGATGTACTATATTGTGTGGTCGTGCCTTGTTGGTGTAGTCATGATTTGATGCAACTGATTGAGGCTAATGCCGGATATGGATTTAGAATTGGGTCTTTTGTAAATGAGTAGAGGGTGAGAAGTAGAGGTATGAGGCTTATCGGTGGTGATGTGAAGGCTATATTGCGGTTGTGATTGTATCATCGGGCTTATGAGGGTTTGGGTGATGTGGGATCACCCACGGGTATGTGTTAGAAATGTACCATCAGTGATTGGATGAGTTCAAGGTGAATCTTGGCACGTTCTAGGACGAACGTTTATTTAAGAGGGGGGGGATGTGATGACCCAAAAGGTCATCCCATATATTCTAGGTAATTCTGTATTCTGAGGTTGTGAAAACCTCCTTCTACCTCACCTCGATTTGTATGCACAGCTCGGGCATGGAGCCGAGAAGCCCTCATGTGAAAAAACTGATAAAAATGATAATTTTGTATTAGAAAATTTAATAAAGTTGACTTTGGTTAACATTTTTGGTAAGCGGACCCAGACCCGTAATTTGACGGTCCCGGAGGGTCCATAGGAAAATATGGGAGTTGGCGTATGCCCTGAATCGAATTCCGAGGTCCCAAGTCCGAGAAATGAATTTTTAAAGAAAATTGTTTTCTGAAAAATACAAAGGCTTTTGAAAAAGAAATTTGATGTGAAACCTATGTTATCGGGCCCGTATTATGGTTCCGGAGCCCGGAACAGGTTCAATATGGTTATTATGTGTTATCTGTGAAATTTTGTAAGAAAAGGACTTGGTTTGACGTGTTTCGGATCAAAAATGGGAAATTTGAAAGTTTATGAAGTTTTGAAATATTTCACTGATTTTGAGGTTTAATTCAATGTTTTTTATGCTAATTTGGTGATTTGATTACATGAAGAATTCTGTAGGATGTATTTGAGGTTGTGCGCATATTTGGTTTTGAGCCCCGATGGCTCGGGTGAGTTTCGGGTAGGTGTCGGAGTGCAAAACGTTAGAAAAATCTGGTGTTTTGGCTTGTTTCTGGTGTCTGATGTCTAGTACTATGCGATCGCGTAGAACCCTCCGTGATCGCATAGTACAATGTGGAGGAGGGGATTCTGTTACACTATGTGATCGCATAGCATGTTCCGCGATCGCATAGTGTACTAGGCAGGCTGGGGGAAGGGACTCAGTGCAATTGCACATGCTTCTTCGCGATCACGGAGCTTAAGAAAATAGTCCTCTATGCGATCACAATCCCTTCTTCGCGATCGCATAGACTAAATTCGTCCAGTGATTTTAAAAGGTTCACAAAGGAATACTCACACGGGATTAAACCCATTTTTCTTAAACTTCTTCTTCTCCACTGCTCTTGGGCGATTCTTGGGAGACTTCTTCACCATAATCTCTTAGGTAAGTAATCTTTAACTCATTTCCTTCCATTTTCATCAACATTCTATTAGATTCTAGGCCTAAAATCCTGAAATCAAAGGTAGAAATTGGAGGTTTGGGGTATAGTTATGGCTTTTGATTATTTGGGAATTTGACCTCGTTTTGGGGTCGAATTTCAAAACAAATTATATATTCGGGCTCGTGGGGGAATGGGTAATCGAAATTTGTAAAATTTGTCTGGTTCCGAGGTGCGGGCCCGGGGGTCGACTTTTGGGTCGATTTTTATAATTTTGTAAAGATTGGACTTTATTATTCGGAATAGTTCCTTATACGTTGTATGTGTATTTTGAAGTTGTTTTAGTTGATTGTGAGCCGTCCAGAGGTCTTTCCACCAGAGAAGTCTATTTTTGAGTATCGGGTTATCGTCTTTGAGCTAAGTATCTTACCTAACCTTGTGGGGGGAACTACCCCTTAGGATTGAGTCCTCCTTGTTGATTGTAGTCCGATTATGCGAGGTGACGAGTATGTACTCGGACTTATTTTCAATTAGATTGGCCTTTTAGGATTCGTAGGTTCTTATATTACCTGTGTATGATTTATTATTATTACATTTGAATATTTTATCCCTCCCTGTTTAAATTAGAATTATCTGTTATGGATTCCTTCGTTGGCTATATGACCTTACTTGACTTAACTGAATATTCTACTTCTCTTATCATCATGCTATATTTTCTTCCTAGCTTGCCTAATTGACTATAATTAGTGTCATCTAGTCTTATAGTTGACTAGTTGTAGTTGAAACATCTATTCATTGGAGTCAAGCATGCTCGTGAGTCTTACATTGTGATTTATATGACTATTTCCTTAAGTGCCACTTAGGTCTAATTGTTAGACATTTATGTAATTGGTATTTCCGGGATGTTATGGTTTCTGTACTGTTTATGTTGTTAATGATATGGTTTGTATTCTTCACTCCCTTGTCGAGATGTGATGGTTTCTCTTATTGTTTATGTTGTTAATGATATGGTTTGCATTGTTGACTCCCTTGCCGGGATGTGGTGATTTATGGGTCATATTATTGGTTTTTCCTTGCCAAACTGTTGTTCCTGATATTGTTTCAGTGAGGAAGAGTGTAAAGAATGAAGGGTGATGCCACGTATTGTGAGGATGAGAGTGTAAAAGCGCGAAGGGTAATGCCATGCCATGTTATGATATTAAAGCACGAAGGATAATGATGTGCCACGTTATGATATTAAAGCACAAAGGATAATGATGTTCCATGTTATGATATTAAAGCACGAAGGATAATGTCGTGTCATGTTATGATATTAAAGAACGAAGGATAATGTCGTGCCATGTTATGATATTAAAGCACGAACGATAATGCCGTGCCATGTTATGAGAGTAAAGCACGAAGAGTGATGTAGTGCACTTGTTTTGGTGAGGATGAGATTAAAGCACGAAGGGTGATGTCGTGTACTTGTTTTGCTGAGGATGAGAGTAAAAGCACGAAGGGTGATATCGTGCACTTATCTTGTAATGACCCGACTGGTTGTTTTGGGCTCTAGCGCATCGTTCAGTGGTTTAAGGCTGTGAGCAGCTTCGTTTTAGGTGTTATGACCTGTAGGTGTGGTCGGAATTGAATTTCGGAAACTTTAGAGTTGATTAGGAAAGAAAATTCTCATTTCAGAAGCCGTAAGTTGGAAGAATCAACTAAGATTGGAATTTTGAGTAAACAACCTCCGAATTAGGATTTGAAGGTTCCTGTAGGTCCGTATGATGATTTCGGACCTGGGCGTATGTCCGGATCGGGTTTTGGATAACCCGAGAGCGTTTCGGCGTATATTACAGTTAGCATTTTAGAAAAATTTCATAAATTTGGGCTTGAAGTGCATTTCAGTGTTGTTGATGTCCATTTGGGATTTCGAGTCTGGAAATAGCTTCGTATAGTGATTCTGGAGTTGGGAGCGCGATCGGAAGTGAATTTGGATGTCTGTAGGTCATTTTGAAGACATTTGGCTAAAGATAGAAATTTGAAGGTTTTTGAGAAATCCGACCGGAAGTGGAAGTTTTGATATCGAGGTCGGAATGCGATTCCGGAAGTTATAGAAGATCTGTAACGTTGAATATGACTTGGGCGCAAAATTTGGGGTCAATCGGGAGTGATTTGATAGGTTTCGGCATCGGATATAGAAGTTGGAAAATTCTAAGTTTATAAAGTTGGGATTTGAGTGCGATTCGTGGTTTCGATGTTGTTTGATGTGATTTGAGGCCTCGAGCAAGCCCGCATTATGTTTTAGAACAGGTTGGTATAATTGAAAGGGATCCCAGGGGCCTCGGGTGGATTCCGGGTGGTTAACGGATCAAGTTGAGAGTTTGAAGAAGGCTGGAATTGCTGTCATCTGGTGTGATCCGCACCTGTGAGGATTTGGCCGCAGGTGAGGAGCAGCAGGTGCGGCTTGGGCGGCGCAGGTGCGAGAGTGGGCAGGCTTGGCTGGGGACCGCAGGTGCGATGGAATTTCCGCACCTGCGAAGCCGCAAGTGTGGACAATGGGGCGTAGGTGTGGTTTTGGGCTGGAGTAGAGACCTGCGGGATCGCAGATGCGGAGGTAGGACCGCAGGTGCGGAAATCGGCCTGGGCAAATGTTTTAAAACAAGGATCTTGGTTCATTTTTCTCATTTTTCTCATGGCTTAGGCGATTTTAGGAGAGCTTCAAGAGAGGATTCCTTCATGCATTGCCAATGTAAGTAAATTCCTCCCGTTTTTAAGTTAAATACAAGATTATATGCATGGATTAGGCATGGAAATTGGTAGGAATTTGGGAAATATTGAAGAAACCTAGAAAATGGAAAATTGGACTCTTAGCCACGAATTTGAGCATGGAATGTAGAGTAGATTGTATATTTGAGTTAGTAAGGCTATGGGTAGAATATATTTTCGAGAAATTTTGAATTTCCGGGCACGTGGGCTTGAGGGCATTTTGGTCATTTCACTGAGCGGGGTTGGGAAAGTATATAATTTGAATTCATTGTGAGTATTAGGATGAATTTTCATTGCTTTACCGTTATGTGGTAGTTTCGGAGCGTTGTGCGTCCGTTGGAATTGTCGGAAGGGCTTGGAGGCCGGTTATGGAAATTTCGGAGCAAGGTAAGTCTCCTTTCTAACTTTGTGAGGGGGAATCTTCCCCCTAGGTGTATTAATTCAGTGCATGCTATTATTTGCGGGGGGATACATAATCACGAGGTGACGGGAGTCCGTGCGTAGCTACTATTATGCCATGTCCGGGTAGCCTAGGACCCACTGTACTTGTGACCTTGTCAATTAAATATCATGTGATGCTTTCAATTAGTATCTAAATCTTTGAGAAGGATAGAGTTTACTTTTCTTAATCACCTAGAAGGAGAATTGATTCTTCCTTGGATAATTGTGTTTTGGATAAATCTATAGAGTTTGGAACCCTGTCGAAATTGGCAAGTAAATCTCCAAAAAAGTTTTAAATACTATTCTCATGTTTATTAAAAGGAGAATTTTATCACTTCATGGAATAGCTAATTTTCTTGATAAAAATGTGTTTTATTGGTGTGAATATGTGTACCTTTGGGTGCCTGAGTCGCATGTATGATTCGCGAGCAGGATGACCCTGTATTTATGTATATTTATACGGGTACCCGAGTTGCAGGTATGATTCGCGAGCAGGGTAGCCCTAGTATTATGTTAACCGCGTCGTATGTTCGATTCGCGAGCGGGGAAGATAGATGCATATATGGTTCGGGCCGTTCGACCCTCGGCAGTGCACACTTTATTATTGTTGGTCTGCACCGTCCGACCCTCGACATTTTCTTGCGCATGATAATTTCTACGTATTTCCTGTAATTATTATTGTTTATTGGCCTAAGAAGTTGTAAAATTTCCAACTAAAATGACGAAGATTTAATGTGTTAAATGTGAAAGAAGTTTATATTTCTTATCCCTGATTATTATTAAATTTGCCTATGATACTCATGCTTAGAATCACTTGATTATACTAAACTGACTTATAGCAAGTGTCAAATTCAACCTCTCGTCACTACCTCTCTGAGGTTAGGCGGGATACTTACTGAGTACACGTTGTTTTTGGTACTCATTGCTACACTTGCTGTGCATTTTATTACACAGGTACTTTCATAGAAATGTGGAGGATTCAGAGACTTAGGCGAGCTGCATCATCCGAAGGCAATCCGCAGCTGATAGAGTCTCCCTCTTACTGTATTTATTCCATTTTAAATTTCCTTGTCCAGTTATATTTCGGACAGGCTTTGTAATGATTGTATATATTCTTAGAAATTGCTCATGTACTTGTGACACCGGGTTCTGGGATATGTGTTGGGTATATTTTTTAAAGTGTAATATCTAACTATTGTTTTACTTAACAGATTTTTACTTGGTTAATATGTAATGAAGTGAAAGGAAATGATTTTCAAAATGCTAAAACAGGAAATTTAACTTAACTATTTAATGATTTGGCTTGCCTGACATTGATGTCCGGCCCCATCACGACCTTATGGATTTTGGGTCGTGACAACATGGTATCAGAGCACTAGGTTCCCGTAGGTCTCACGAGTCATGAGCAAATCTAGTAGAGTCTTGCGGATCGGTGCGGAGACGTCTGTACTTATCTTTGAGAGGCTACATGACTGTTAGGAGTACTTCCCTTCTTGATTCCTCATCATGCGATTTGATTCCTTTGAGGATTATGCCTATGTTTATTCCTACTCAATCTTACGCGTCGCGAAGCGCTTGCTATGAATCAGGAATTTGAGGAGTTGGAATGGTGCTACAGATGTAATTCGAGATGTTTCCATGCATAATTAGTTGGGGTTGTTGTTATGGTCCTGCAAAAGAATAATATGTTGTTTCAGCTCAGTAGCTGTGTTTCTGAGAGCGTTGAGGCTATGCTCAGGTAGTGATGATGTCGAGGTGATGCTAGAATGATTTCCCATATATGGAGGATGATGAATGGTTTGAATGGAGGTCTTCTCAGAGTGTGATTTCAAGATTTCGGTATTTTAGTTCCGGCAGAGGGGAGGCAGTTGGATTATGAAAGGTCCGGTTGGGGTTGCTAAAGTAGTAAGACTTGGTGTCTTCAAGTGAGGTGGGTTATGCACCTGTGACGTGAAGTCGCCGTCATTGATCGAATGGAATGTGTTAAGTTTGTCGGTGCTATGGTTTCTTCGGTTGCGTGGGGTTAGAGTATTGAAAATAAGTATTGAAGAATGCGGTTGGCAGATATTGATCTTGAAGTGAGGCTAGGTGGTGGTTCCATTTCTAGGAGGCCAAGTGTAAGAAGCGGAAGCCGAGCAGCGCAAAGTGGGGGGAGCGGCAGCATAGCTTAGAATATAAAGATATTGTCGCGCATTTAATGGATGTCCATGAGGAGTGGACGGATAAGTTGGTAAATGAAGTAGGGCGTAGGATGCGGTATTGAAGTCGCAGAGAGCGTGCATTTCAGCGTCATTGGAAGGTGTCCGCGGGTAATTTCCTCAGGTGGGTTATCTTTTGGGAATAGGTTAGCGATGGCGGGGTTGGCAGGTCTTGGTGAGGGGTTTTAGTGGCTATTCGGTAGGAGGCGGAATGTGTGAATGATGCTAGAGAGTTTGAGTATTTAGGGAGTGCTGGCAAGAGAATTTGGAGGAATTGGATGGATTGGTTGAGATAGATCGCGTTATCAAGGGAGAAAGGATCTCAGCAGGGTCCAGAGTGGTGCAAGGGGTAGCTTCAGGCTAAGTGAGGGAGTCCCACCATCTACAGTTGGGTTGCAGGATTGTGTTATCATAGGGTTGCGGATTGTCGGCGTGTTAGCAAGTTATTACAGCTAAGGGAAAGGAGTAGAATGGTAATTGGGCATGGGATTTGATAAATATGTGCACGAGTTAGTCCTATTGGACTAGGGTTAGGTTTTGGGAGATTCAGACTTTATGCTTGAGGCATGGGCGAGCTGTAGGGTAGTGACTCAGTCACGTGCTTCATTAAAAAGGGTGTTCGTGTGCTAGAAGAGCCTTGGAGTTGATTGTGTTCGGGGCCAGTCAGAGTGGGTGACTCTCAATAGTGGTCCTCGTGAATTCAAAAGTTAAGAATGCGGCGTTTAAGGGTTTCAGACAGCAGTATGATTAAGAGTTGAGCTTTTGCAGTATAATTTCTGGGAAAAAAGAAGGTGGTTGAAATGGTACATGTACAGCAGTGATCAGTTTCGTCAGTGTAATTAAAGCATGCATATGGTTTGTGCATATGTGTGGGGCTTGTCGGCCGTCGTAATAGATTTCATTTGGGAGCATTCGAATGCTATGGCCTGTCAGGTGTAGGCGGATCCCGGAAGGTTTATAGTGGTTCAGACCACTACTTAAGGATTTGCATGTTGGGTGATTGTGAGAATTCACTTGAGTGTTGTTATCGTTCTCTTGAATTAAGGTAAGTAATAGGTTTCTATATGATGAGGTGTTTCCCCTATTAGTGGTTCAGGAGTTATGATGGAATTCTTGCGCAATCTCATATTGGCATTTTAGGTGCAGTAAATGGTGTGTAACTGGGAGTAAGAATCGAGATTGCAGTTCAGTGTTAACTAGGATGTCATGAGCTCGGATGAGCAAGAAAAAGTGACTTGAATGTTTAGAGTAAGTTGGTGTTATCTTCAGTTTCATCTGAGATCGGTGTTTGGTGAAAGAGGCTTTGTATCCTGGTTATGGGTCCTTGAATTGTTTTACAGTGTTAGTGTAGTCGGTGGTATGGATGTGCAAACTTGTTACCTTGTGTGGAAGGTCATAGGAGCGTGACCACGGGAAGATTGTATAAGCGTGACATGTATTCACCTGATTGATTGAAGATTTAGACCAAGTATAAGGAAGTGCAATCTTGCTTGCTTGAGAATTTATGTTTGGAAGGCGTTTGGTTCAGTTGGTTGTGGATTGTGGGGTGTTTGTCCCGGCAGTTATGGTTGTTCTTGCGTGTAATGAGAGGAAGTGGGTTATTATGGACCCAGGTCAAGCTAGTGTGACCGGAATTGGCTTGAAGTGCACAAATGGATTAAATAGGGCTATGGGCTTCATGTGAGTCAGATGTGTTCATTTCAGTATAGTGCTCATAAAGGAGGGGTGTTAGAATATCAGGTGTGGTTCCGTCTTTGTCAAATTCATGTAATATTATGATTGTGTCGTGTGAGTTGTGAAACGGCTTGATAAATTCCTATTTGCTGAGTTTCTACGTAGTAATGATGTTATGTGAGCAGGCGAGCTCTTGAGATTCAGAGTATATATATCGCACCTCAGTCGTGCTCGAGTTTTCGTAGCGTATGGCTCAATCAGTCTCCCCAGGATGGTATTATGCACTTAGCGTGCTTGTAATCGATATTCAGTATTTTGTGATAGTGAGCAATTCAGCTCCGTGTATATCTCCTTATGTGAATTTTATGATAGGATCGGGTGGCACACCACCATGGGTATGTTATTTGGATCAGGTTGCACGCCGCAACAGTGTGATGTTGAGTGAGGTTCCTATATTTATTTTTTTCTTGTGTTTTTGCTTCCTATTTCCTAAGGAAATCCATATTAGTTGCGTGAGCTGAATAGTCCCTTCCTGAGTCGTTTCTTATTATCATGTTCAAGTTATGGCCTATTGGCGCGATGTGGTATCATGTAGGGCTGTTGGTCATGTTTGGGGTGCTTTATTGTCTGAGCAGTTCATACTGGGTGAGACGGGATTATCGGATCAGGGATCAGTGCGATAAGGTTATGTGAAGTGTATATTAAAGAACAAATGCCATTATTTAGGTTCATAATGAAGTGATGATTCTAGTCAAGATGAGGTATTCAATGATTTGTTAACTCTGCAGTTGGGTATGAATTTCTGCACATCTCCTCCGTTGTGGTAGTATCGTCAGCATTATAGAGGGATGTATATATATCATGAGGTGCATTGGGAGCATCAGATTCGTGAAATTTTGGCTATTTAGGTTCAGGGTATGTCGTTGTGGTCAGATGATGAGTTATGCGGTGAATGGTGTTGATTCGGCAAAGGTATGTAATCACGTTCTGGTGTGTTGTGTGGTAGTCGATACAATATTTATATATTGGAACTAGGCCTGGCAGAGAGAATTTCAAGTGTTGGAACTAGGTTTCGAGCTTATTACATGGATAAAAGAAGAAATCTTCAGATTTTATCAAGCTAATGTTCTCTACTGGGTTGTGGTAGCACGGGCAGGTGCTCGAAATGTTAAACAGTGATTTCAGGTAACTCCAGAGCATTTCTTAGCACGTTCGAGGACGAACGTCGGTTTAAGTGAGGGAGAATGTAACGACCCGACCGGTCATTTTGGACTCTAGCGCGTCATTCAGCAATTTGAGGCTGTGAGCAGCTTCGTTTCAGGTGTTATGACTTGTAGGTGTGGTCGGAATTGAATTTTGGGAAGTTTAGAGTTGATTTGGAAAGAAAATTCTCATTTCAGAAGCCTTAAGTTGGAAGAATCAACTAAGATTGGAATTTTGAGTAAACGACCTCCGAATCAGGATTTGAAGGTTCTTGCAGGTCCGTATGATGATTTCGGACCTGGGCGTATGTTCGGATCGGGTTTTGGATAACCCGGGAGCGTTTCGACGTATATTACGGAAGTTAGCATTTTAGAAGAATTTCATAAATTTGGGCTTGAAGTGCATTTCAGTGTTGTTGATGTCTGTTTGGGATTCCGAGTCTGGGAATAGCTTCGTATGGTGATTCTGGAGTTGGGGGAGCGATCGGAAGTGAATTTGGATGTTCATAGGTCATTTTGAAGACATTTGGCTAAAGATAAAAATTTGAAGGTATTTGAGAAATCCGACCGGAAGTGGAAGTTTTGATATCGAGGTCGGAATGCGATTCCGGAAGTTGGAGCAGGTCCGTAATGTTGAATATGACTTGTGCGCAAAATTTGGGGTCAATCGGGCGTGATTTGATAGGTTTTGGCATCGAATGTAGAAGTTAGAAAAATCTAAGTTCATAAAGTTGGGATTTGAGTGCGATTCGTGGTCTTGATGTTGTTTGATATGATTTGAGGCCTCGAGCAAGTCCGTACTATGTTTTGGAACAGGTTGGTATGATTGAAGGGGGTCCCGGGGGCCTCGGGTGGATTCCGGGTTGTTAACGGATCAAGTTGAGAGTTTGAAGAAGGCTGGAATTGCTGTCATCTAGTGTGATCCGCACCTGCGAGGATTTGGCCGCAAGTGCGGCTTGGGAGGCGCAGGTGCGAGAGTGGGCAGGCTTGGCTGGGGACCGCAGGTGCGATGGAATTTCCGCACCTACGAAGCCGCAGGTGTGGACAATGGGGCGCAGGTGCGATTTTGGGCTGGAGGTGAGGAAGCCACAAGTGCGGGAGATTGGTCGCACCTGCGGCATCGCAGGTGTGGAGGTAGGACCGCAGGTGCGGAAATCGGCCTGGGCAGAATGTTTTAAAATAAGGATCTTGGTTCATTTTTCTCATGGCTTAGGCGATTTTAGGAGAGCTTCAAGAGAGGATTCCTTCATGCATTGCCAAGGTAAGTAAATTCCACCCGGTTAAATACAAGATTATATGCATGGATTAGGCATGGAAATTGGTAGGAATTTGGAAAATATTGAAGAAACCTAGAAAAGTGAAAATTGGACTCTTAGCCACGAATTTGAGCATGGAATGTAGAGTAAATTGTATATTTGAGTTAGTAAGGCTATGGGTAGAATATAGAAAGAATTACAAGAAAATACACATGACTTCACACCATAACAAAAAATGGCCCATGTTTTTAAGGTTTACCCATCCTAGCCCATATTGTACATATTTTGAAAGCACTAGCAAATTCAAAATATGTGTTCTTACAACCATTGCTTCTAAAAGCTATGGAATTAAATTTGTGTTCTTACAACATTGCTTTCGCTCTCTTCTTCTCACATCCTCGACATATGCTTCAAGGGACTGTATATTTTCTGCTTCTCCTCTTGTGTCACCTGGTTGCAATGTAAGAAAATTGAAGAGTAGAAGTCCACCATTGAAGACAATTCAAAGCTTTGCTTTCGAATATGGTTTTTTTTTTATTTTTTTATATTTTTTGGATTGGGTGTTGTTCCAATTGATTGAAAATATCAAAAGAAGTTCAAAATTTAAATTTGAAGTGATTTGGAGTAGATTTGAGTGAGATTTGAATTAAATTTCAGAGAAGATGCAAGGAAGAAGACGAAGTCAATTTTTTGTATAAGTATGTATAATCTTGTATAATAGTGTATATGAGTGTATAAACAAATCTTATACACTATTATACACTTTTATACACATTTATACAAGCGTCTGTAGAAGAACTTCTTTCACGATTTTCAGTTGCAATCTTGTTCAAAACCAGTCCAAATCTCCATGAAATGACTTCAAATTTTATATACAACCTCCTTATATTATTTCTAACAAGTCTAAATAACACCCACCCCAAATTTCTGNTTAAATATTAAATAGTAATTTTGAGAACCTATTGGAGTTGGATGTTGAGTTTTAGCCTATTATTTTTGGGCTAGTTGATTGTAAATTGAAATATGGGCTATAAAATTGAAAATCATGAATCCTAGTTGTTCTAATGTGAAATTTTCTCTAGAATATATTTTCGAGAAATTTCAGATTTAAGGGCACGTGGGCCCGAGGGAATTTTGTTCATTTCACTGAGCGGGGTTGGGAAAGTATATAATTTGAATTCATTGTGAGTATTAGGATCAATTTTCATTGCTTTGCCGTTATGTGGTAGTTTCGGAGCGTTGTGCGTCTGTTGGAGTCGTCGGAAGGGCTTGGAGGCCGGTTATGGAAATTTCGGAGCGAGGTAAGTCTCCTTTTTAACTTTGTGAGGGGGAATCGTCCCCCTAGGTGGATTAATTCAGTACATGCTATTATTTGCAGGGGCTACGTACACACGAGGTGACGGGAGTCCGTGCGTAGCTAGCTACTATTATGTTATGTTCGGGTAGTCTAGGACCCACTAGCATGCTTTACTTGTTGTACTTGTGACCTTGTCAATAAAATATCATGTGATACTTTCAATTAGTATCTAAATCTCTGAGAAGGATAGAGTTTACTTTTCTTAATCACCTAGAAGNGGGAGTCCGTGCGTAGCTACTATTATGCCATGTCCGGGTAGTCTAGGACCCACTAGCATGCTTTACTTGTTGTACTTGTGACCTTGTCAATAAAATATCATGTGATACTTTCAATTAGTATCTAAATCTCTGAGAAGGATAGAGTTTACTTTTCTTAATCACCTAGAAGGAGAATTGATTCTTCCTTGGATAATTGTGTTTCGGATAAATCTATAGAGTTTGGAACCCTGTCAAAATTGGCAAGTAAATCTCCAGAAAGGTTTTAAATACTATTCTCATGTTTATTAAAAGGAGAATTTTAACACTTCGTGGAACAGCTAATTTTCCTGATAAAAATGTGTTTTATTGGTGTGAATATGTGTACCTTTGGGTGCCTGAGTCGCATGTATGATTCGCGAGCAGGATGACCCTGTATTTATGTATATTTTTCGGGGACCCGAGTCACAGGTATGATTCGCGAGTGGGGTAGCCCTAGTATTATGTTAACCGCGTCGCATGTTCGATTCGCGAGCAGGGCAGATAGATGCATCTATGGTTCGGGCCGTTCGACCCTCGGCAGTCCACATTTTATTATTGTTGGTCCGCGCCGTTCGAACCTTGGCATTTTCTTGCGCATGATAATTGTTGCGTATTTCCTGTAATTATTACTGTTTATTTTCCTAAGAAGTTGTAAAATTTCCAACTGAAATGATGAAGATTTAATGTGTTAAATGTGAAAGAAGTTGATATTTCTTATCCCTGATTATTATTAAATTTGCCTATGATACTCATGCTTAGCATCTCACTTGATTATAGTAAACTGACTTATAGCAAGTGTCAAATTCGACCTCTCGTCACTACCTCTCTGAGGTTAGGGGGGATAGTTACTGAGTACACGTTGTTTTTGGTACTCATGCTACACTTGCTGTGCATTTTATTGCACAGGTATTTTCATAGAAATGTGGAGGATTCAGAGACTTAGGCGAGCTGCATCATCCGGTGGCGATCCGCAGCTGACAGAATCTCCCCCTTACTGTATTTATTCCATCTCAAATTTCCTTGCCAGTTGTATTTCGGACAGGCTTTGTAATGATTGTATAAATTCTTAGAAATTACTCATGTACTTGTGACACCGGGTTCTGGGATATGTGTTGGGGTATATTAGTTAAAGTGTAATATCTAACGATTGTTTTACTTAATAGATTTTTACTTAGTTAATATGTAATGAAGTGAAAGGAAATGATTTCAAAAATGCTAAAACATGAAATTTACCTTAACTATTTAATGATTTGGCTTGTCTGACATTGATGTCCGGCGCCATCACGGCCTTATGGATTTTGGGTCGTGACATGTCTTTGCATTCTCATCCGTTGTTCTAAATGTGGATATTCCTACTGATCTCTTATTGCATTTATTGGCAAGATTTAATATTCCTCCTGTACTTCATGGAAATTTCTGAGTTACGGATTAAGTTCTGGTGAATAAATCTTGAGGAGATTTTGATCAAGAGATGTTATTTAAAAGTATTATTGAAAAAGCAATGGTTTTTAAATGATTATACTTGAATGACTTTTACATCGAAGGTATCTTTGAAAAGCACTAGCCTTGCCTAAAATGATATTTGGAAGTCATTTATTGGGAAAGCATATTTGGGAAGTTTCGTAATTTGAAAGAAACTATGTTTTACGTAATTCTCTCTGTTAAATATACTTATATCTACTTTTGGATAAAATATGTTTTCAAAGGAAACTCTTCCATGCTACAAATGATTTTATTTGTGAAAGATTTTCATATGAACTGTTGTTTAAAGATTTCTACCAGTTATGGATTTTAATGGTTAAGTCCCGATGTGAACAAACCGACGTGGAGTTGAGTTATTGGTGTTCTCTATTGTATTAGGTTTCCTTTCGATTCGGCTTGTTTTGTTTTCCATCTCTCTGTGTATTTTTGTGTTGTTTCGTGATTGATTTCTGTAATTTCCTTCCACTTATATTGTCATTGTTGTAAATTATTTCGCGAAGTCTTAGATAGATGTAACGTTCAGTCATTTTTTTATATACATGTTATTTATGTTTTAGACCAGTGGTGTCTTGACTAATCCTCATCACTACTCCTCCGAGGTTAGTCTTGATACTTACTGGGCACCACCGTGGTGTGCTCATACTACACTTCTGCACATTTTTGTGTGCAGATCCAGGTATATATATGGTAGTAGTTGTGTGGATGATTGACGAGGAGACTCAAGGTAACCTTCTGTTGCGTTCGCAGGTGTCGGAGTCACCTTCTTTGTATTATTATTCATACATTGTTGTATCTATTTCCAAACAGTTGTACTTAGAAGTTGTAGAATATTCGTAGAGCCTATGACTTGTACTACCGGTTTGGGAAAGTTTGTACATTCTGTTGAGATTCTATATCAAGACTGTTAGTTTTCCCTTATTTATTGTTACTAGTCAGTAACTGCTAGGCTTACCTAATCCCTAAGACTAGGTTCCATCACGATACACAACGGAGGGAAATTTGGGTCGTGACAAAGATATTAATTGTAAATGTTACAGAATCTTATGAAGCTGCAAGGGAAGAAGATGGAGTAGACTATCAAGAGAGAAGTGGAGGACAATCTCAAGATTAAGAAAATACCCAAGGTACAAGCATAAGTGAGATTATCTGCAAATGTATAGAAGGAACATATGATCTCTCTACACCTCGCTCTCTTACCGACAATATTGGAAGCCAAGAAAATGCTAGTGAAGATAATGATTTAACTGGCATGATCTTGACAGTTGCAAAAGATTATACAATTTTTTATTTTTTTTAATTTTATACATATTTTTTAATCAAAATTAGTAACAAGTACTAATTGTGTTAGCTCTTGTAAATATTTTGCAGAATCTTGTGAACTTACAATCGAAGAACATGGAGAATAGTTGCAAGATAAAGAAAATGCACATGTGAAAGATAAAGAAAAGGCGACCAATATGTCAGCTCAATTGTCTGTTGAAAAAATACAAAAAAGGCAGCATGGACAACATAGGTACTAATTAATTGCCAGTACATTTCCAAAATTATGTCCTTATTTTTTGTCTCTTCATTTGACAATTTATCGTAGTATTGACGACTTGCAGCAAACTAATGTATGTGTAGTGTTGTCTGCAGAGCAAAACAAAAATGAAACCATTAACCAATATACTAGGAAAAGGAAGAGAGATAATATTGGTTTTGATTGTCCATCATTTTCTATTTTTACTCCTACTCCTCCAACTACACAAACGAGCATTGATGAGGGTTTGTTTATGGAGGTTGAAGGAAATGTTGAAGAAGAGCTTGGTCGAGGGAAAAGGAATAACAAGTTTAGTTGGCAATTGAAATCTCCTTTTGAACAGGAAAGAAAAACAGGAACATCGATGACAAACAATGAAAATATTCCCCAGTATATGGGATGGATAAAATTAAAATATACTCGTACATGTATTTTTCATTATGCCGAAGATGATGCAAACTTATTGAAGAAATTCATTAGTTGGTTGGGCAAGGAGAAAAGGAAAGGTCGCAAAAAACCGTAAGTCCCTAAATGTATTCATTATTTGTTAATTTCTTAAATTCGTGTCCTGAACTTGTAATTTTAAATTTAGGACTAAGTGTATTGAGCTTGCAATTCCTAAAGTTAAGTGTCCTCAACTTTTGAGATTGCAAGTCTACGTTCAGGACCAAGTGTCCTTAACTTTTGAACTTATAAATGTAAGTTCAAGACTTAACGAACTTGTAACTATAAGTTATGGACCTATTGTCCTTAACTTTTGAACTTGGAACTCGAAGTTTAGGACCAAGTATCCTTAACTTTTGAAATTACCGTTACAAATTCAAAATTTAAGGATACTTGGTCCTTAACTTAGGCTAACAAGCCCAAAATTTAAGGAAACTTGGTCCTTAACTTTGAGTTACAAGTTCAAAAGTTAAGGACACTTTGTCCTGAACTTAGACTAATAGTTTAAAAAGTTAAGGACAGTTGGTCCTTAACTTAGAGTTCCAAGTTCAAAAGTTAACGACACGTGGTCCTGAACTTTGAGTTCCAATTTCAAAAGTTAAAGAAACTTGGTCCTGAACTAAGGCTAACAAGGCCAAAAGTTAAGGACACTAAGTGTCCTTAACTTTTAGTTCCAAGTTCAAAAGTTAATGACAAGCAGTCCTTAACTTTGAGTTACAAGTTCAAAAGTTAAGGACACTTGGTCCTGAACTTTGAGTTTCAAGTTCTAAAGTGAAGGACACTTGGTCCTGAAATTTGAGTTCCAATTTCAAAAGTTAAGGACACTTGTTCCTTAACTTTCAGTTCCAAGTTAAAAAGTTAAGGACACTTGGTCCTAAACTTTGAGTTCCAAGGTAAAAATTTAAGGACACTTGGTCCTGAACTTTGAGTTCCAAGTTCAAAAGTTAAGGACACTTTATCCTGAATTAATACTTACAAGCTCAATACACTTAATTTAGGGATTGCAAATGGAAAACTCAATACTTAACAGAAAAAAAGAAATCAATGCCTTCATATTACTTTTAGAACTATAATTTGGCATAGTTGTTACCAAAAATTATGTTACGCAAACAAAATAAAAGTGCCTTGTGAACTATCTACAAGATATTTCAGATGTCTTTACAGCAATTTTATACCAAAAAATCAACTACAACTAACTTTCTTTACAACTAAACTACAGCTCCTTTGGGTAGGAAATTTCATTTTCACTATCATAGTCGTCGCCGACATTTTCTAGTGGTGTATCATAACCAGAATTTCTTTTCCATTCTCCATGTGCCCAAAGATTTGTTGCAAGTTCTTTTCCAAAGTTTGTTATGTCTTCAGGTTGGAATTTCTCCATATCCTTTCCCATCATCAACAACTCCACATACTTGATTAGGAATGCACCACAATCAGTCCTAAGAAAAATGTAAGATATGGAGTCAATTAAACAATGTCTTTAATAAAATAAATCTAAAGTACATATAAATTATATAGCAAATGACAACACGTACGATCCAGTTTGGTGTGGTGATCTATGCCACTGAATATCAAATTTGTTGAATGCATTTCCAAAAGACTTGTGATTTTTGTCAAACTGTGAGAACTTTAGCAAGTGGGGGATCATACATGCATACATTTCAATATGATTCATTCCTTGCTCATATGGCTCACTATATATGGAATCATACACATCAATCTTTTTCTCATTCAAGTCCAATACCCTCAAAAGAAAATGTGTCACAACATCATTATCTTCTGAAGGAAGCGGACATGGAAAAAGGATTTTGTCAACCTCTGTCCAAGCAATTCCATATCTCGATTGTCAATCCACACATATGGTGTCAGAAAAAATTAACTATCACCATATCAAAACTCATCTGTAGCATCTTCATTGAAATCCTTATACACAAGTAGCATATAGTTATCAAAAAGTATATTTGTAGTTGTACAACGAAAATGATGGGTGCAAGGGTGGTAGCATTCCTTCTTTCTCAAATAATACAAGGCAATGTCAATATGCTTCATAAAAAGGTAAAAATAAAACAAATCCATCAGTCATAAATAATTAAAAAAATTAAGAATAAACAAAAAAATGCCTTGCGAATTATCAAACCTTATCATCAAGTACAAAGTTATTGTCTGAAAGCTCAAGGAAGAACATTTTGCTACTGATTTTTTGATGGTACAATTTATATGGATTCTTTCTCACACCATTATCGTCACCATATATATCAATTTGTCCCTTGAAAATTTTGAAAATATCAAAGTTAGAAGTTAGTCCTCATTTCCTAATTAAGGACATCCAGGTCCTGAACTTAGGCCAAGAAGCTCAAAAGTTAAGGACAATAGGTCCTGAAATTAGACTAACAAGCCTAAACGTTAAGGATAATAAGTAGTCCTTAACTTAGAGTTACAAGTTAAAAAGTTAAGGATAGGCAGTCCTTAACTTACATTTACAAGTCCAAAAGTTAAGGACACTTGGTCCTGAACTTCAAATTTCAAGTTAAAAAGTTAAGGACAATAGGTCCTGAACTTACAATTACAAGTTCAAAAGTTAAGGACACTTGGTCCTGAACTTTGAGTCCCAAGTTCAAAAGTTAAGGACACTTGGTCTTGAACTTAGACTTACAAGTTCAAAAGTTAAGGACACTTTGTCCTGAACTTAGACTAACAAGTTAAAAAGTTAAGGAAAATAGGCCCTGAACTTACATTTACAAGTTCAAAAGTTAAGGACACTTGGTCCTGAACTTTGAGTTCCAAGTTCAAAAGTTAAGTACACTTGGGCCTTAACTTAGACTTACAAGTTCAAAAGTTAAGGACACTTTATCCTGAACTTAGACTAACAAGTTAAAAAGTTAAGGACAATAGGTCCTGAAATTACAGTTACAAATTCAAAAGTTAAGGACACTTGGTCCTGAACTTCGCCAAGTTCAAAAGTTAAGGACAATAGGTCCATAACTTATAGTTACAAGTTCAAAAAGTTAAGGACAATAGGTCCTAAACTTACATTTACAAGTTCAAAAGTTAAGTACACTTGGTCCTGAACGTGTCCTGAACTTAGACTTGCAATCTCAAAAGTTGAGGACACTCAACTTTAGGAATTGCAAGCTCAATACACTTAGTCCTAAATTTAAAATTACAAGTTCAGGACACGAATTTAAGCTAACAAATAATGATACATTTAAAGACTTATGGTTTTTTGCGACCTTTCCTTTTATCCTTGCCCAACCAACTAATGAATTTCTTCAATAAGTTTGCATCATGTTTGGCACAATGAAAAATACATGTACGAGTATATTTTAATTTTATCCATCCCGTATACTGGGGAGTATTTTCATTGTGCGTCATCGATGTTCCTGTTTTTCTTTCCTGTTCAAAAGGAGATTTCAATTGCCAACTAAACTTCTAATTCCTTTTCCCTCGACCAAGCTCTTCTTCAACATTTCCTTCAACCTCCATAGACAAACCCTCATCAATGCTCATTTGTGTAGTTGAGGAGTAGGAGAAAGAATAGAAAATGATAGACCATCAAAACCAATACAATCTCTCTTCCTTTTTCCAAGTATATTGGTTAATGGTTTCATCTTTGTTTTGCTATGTAGACAACACTACACATACATTAGTGTCACGACCCAAAATCCATAAGGTCGTGATGACGCCGGACACCACCATCAGGCAAGCCAATCTTTAATTAGTTGAAATAGATTCCTATTTTAACATTTTTTAAATCATTATCTTTAACTTGTTATGTAATAATTAAACAAAATTAGTTAAGTAAATACAACAGTTTTAATATTCCATTCTTATAAAATACATCCCATACACATCCTAGAACCAGGTGTCACAAGTACATGAGCAATTTCTACAAAGCTTATCCCAAATACAAGTGGACAAGGAAACTAAAATAATGTAATACAATACGAGGGAGACTCCGTCAGCTGCGAATCACCTCCGGATGATGCAGCACGCCTAAGTCTCCAAACCAACCACATCTCTATGAAGGTACCTGTGCAATAAAAATGCACAGCAAGTGTAGCATGAGTACGAAAATAACGTGTACTCAGTAAGTCACCCGCCTAACCTCATAGAGGTAGTGACGAGAGGTCGAATTAGACACTTGCAAGAGGTCAATTTAGTACATTCAAGTGTGACACTAAGCATGATTATCGTAGGCAATTTATTAAAATCAGGAATAAATAATATAAACTCCTTCCACATCTAACACTTTAAATCTTCGTCATATTAATAACAATTAATCAACATGGGTGATTTAATCAAATAACAAATAATCAACGGGAAGGAACAACTTCTTCCAAATTTTTAATAACTTTAAATCTCTGTCATTTCAGTTGACAACTTAAAATTCCAGGCTAGTAATCAGGCAAAATCACACCAAATACGCAGTAAATATCATGCACAAGCAATGCCGAGAGTCGAACGGCGCGGACCAAAAATAATAAATTGTGCACTACCGAAGGGTCGAACGGCTCGAACCATAGATGCATCTATGTTTCCCCGCTCGCGAATCGATCATGCGACGCGGTCAACATAAAAATAATAAGGCTAGTGTAACGACCCGACCAGTTGTTTTACCTTATCGGACCCTGTTCCCCTAAATGAAACTTCCCATAGAGGCTTATTGTGATTATTGACTTGCGGGGGCAGGTGGTCCGGGATTTCGGAAGTGTTTAGAGTGCTATAGCAACACTTGGTTCCTTAAGGTTGGCCTTTAAGGCCAAGTTTGACTTCGGTCAACATTTTGGGTAAACGACCTTGGAATCGAGTTTTGACGGTTCCGGTAGCTTCGTATGATGGTTTCGGACTTGGATGTATGTTCGAAATGGGTTTTGGATGACCCGGGATCGTTTCGGTGCCCAATATTGAAATAAGAGTTCCTTAGGTTCCCATTGTGGTTTGGGACGTCTTTTTGAGTTATCGAGGTCCCGATGGAATTCCGAGATCGGGAATAGTTCCGTTATGTCATTTATGACTTGCTTGCAAAATTTGGTGTCATTCCGAGTAGTATAGGTCGGTTCGGCGCGTTGTTAGCGAAGTCAAGAAAACTTAAAGTTCCTAAGTTTGGTTCTAGGGGTTCTGAGGTGTGATTTTGAGTTTTAGCGTTGTTTTGGGTGTTCTAAAGGCTCGAGCGTGTCTGTATTATGATTTAGGACTTGTAGGTATATTTGGACGGGGGCTCGGGTGGGCCCAGATGCCTCCCGAACACCACACGAGGCCAAAAACCAGTTGAAATAGTTGTTGGTGCACCTGTTCTGGTGTGACCGCAGGTGCGGTTGCCCAGTCGCAGGTGTGGGACCGCAGCAGGTGCGACCCCCAGAGGGCAGCCCATATCTCGCAGGTGCGGACAAAGTTCCGCAGGAGCGGAGACGCAGGTGCGGTCTCATCTCCGCAGGTGCGAGCCCAAGCCTCCTCGTCCTTTTCCGCAGGTGCGAGCATTTGCTCGCAGGTGCGAGACCGCAGGTGCGGTCCTCGAGCCGCAGGTGCGGAACCACAGTCAGGCAGAGTGTTTCTTTAAAATACGGGATTTTTTCATTTCTCTTCATTTTCTTCCTCCATTACAGCACTTGAGAGCTTGGAAAAAGGGCTCCACGACCCAACCACTGAAAGGTAAGTAAATTCTATCCTATAGTTGGTTAATTCAGGCATTCTTAGTAGGATTTAACTACTTAATTAGTGGAAAATTTAGGAATTTGGGTAGTAACCTAGGGCCTTCGAGAATTTAGAAAATTATCCGTGAATTGGCTATGAAATCATAAAAAAATCGTATATTAATGATCCGTAGGCTATGGGTGAGTGTTTCCTTCAAGAATTTTTGGAATCTGACCATGCGGGCCCAGGGTTAGATTTTGGGATTTCTTCAAGAATGGTGAATTCGACTAAATAATAGGAGAATTTCATGCTTTGAATATAAATTAATATATTTGTATAACATTTGGCTAGTTTCGAGTCTGTGGGTGTCGAGTTTGGAGTTTCGGGCGCATTCTTGACCCGGGGAGTAGGTGCGACGCAATGTGAGTCTCCTTTCTAACCTTGTAAGGGGGAAACTGTCCCCCTAGGTGATTTAAATGCTATGTGTGATAATTGTGGGGGCTACGTACGTACAAAGTGATGAGAGTCCGTACGTAGCGGCTATTACTATTATGTCTGGGTAGTTAGGCCTACACCATGCCTTATGTTTTCCTTGAAATGAACTATATGTTCAGTGAACTCATGTTACATGCGGCTTGTTTCCCTGAGATCATGGAATTTAAGTAATTTTAAGGAATTGATCACGAAAAGTAATTTATAAAGAATAAATTTGTGGATTGTGTGTGCATGTGACAGCTTCGCAATTTACATTCCGCGAGCGAAGTGTGATTTCCCCCACTCTTATGGGAACGGGTCGTACACCACGGCGGATTGAGAGATGCACTTTTGGTTCGGGTCGTTCGATCCTCGGCAGTGCATAGAGAGGATTGAGAGATGCACTTTTGGTTCGGGCCGTTCGAGCCTTGGCAGTGCATAGATGTGAGTACTTTATGGAAAGGTGCACTTATGGTTCGGTCCGTTCGACCCTCGGCGGTGCACGGACATGACTATCTTATGACTCCGGCCGGTTTTCCTTACCCTGCATGCGCATGATTTACTTGTTACTAAATTCATGAACATTGATTTGACAGATATT
Source organism: Nicotiana knightiana (assembly GCA_005239525.1). Taxonomy (NCBI): domain Eukaryota; kingdom Viridiplantae; phylum Streptophyta; class Magnoliopsida; order Solanales; family Solanaceae; genus Nicotiana; species Nicotiana knightiana. The sequence continues at coordinate 93,700 of ML390549.1, read as the reverse complement.
TGGGGGAAGGTGAAGTAGTAATTGTTTTATTCATTCCTAGTACTTCCTTGGATTTCAGTGCCTTATATATATATATGTTGCTTCACTGCCTTTACATGCCTACCGTTTCTCTCATATTCTGTTAAAGTTTATTGTTGGACCTTAGTGAGTGTCATGTCGACCTCTCGTCACTACCTCTTCGAGGTTAGGCGGGATACTCACTGGATACATATATATTTATGTACTCATGCTACGCTTCTGTACTTAATTATACAGGTTCTGAGGCTGGTGCATCTGGTTATCGGACCGGATCTTGACTTTGACTATAGATGGACCTGACTTCACGGTGAGCTGATTTTCTCCTGGCGATCTCCGGCAGCACCATGGGGTTTCTTTAGCTTATTTCCCGTCTATTTCCTTCAGACAGTGGGACTGTATATTATATCTTTTGTATATTCTGTTAATATGTCCGTAGGACTTATAACACTAGTTCCTGGCACACACATGATAGTTGTTATGGATTTTGAGTTTGTATATATATTGGCTCACGCCCCTTCATTATTGCTTTTGATTAAAAACTGGCTAATTATCCTTGTCGATTCATGTTTTGAGTTTTAAAAACTAAGTATATGTTGAAATGTTTAATCTAATAAGAAAGAACCCTTAGTAAATTGAATGTCGACTTGCCTGACCCCGCTGTTAGGCGCCATCATGACCTAAGATAGGATTTTGGGTCGTGACAACATGGTATTAGAGCACAAGGTTCATGTAAGTCTCACGAGTCACGGGCAAACCCGGTAGAGTCTTGCGGATCGGTACAGAGACGTTTGTACTTATCTTCAGGAGGTTGTAGGGTGTTAGGAAACCTCTCTTTGTTCTTATTATATCGTGTAGTCGATGATTTACTAAATTCATTCTTCTATTCTCTCACAGATGGTGAGGACGCGTGCATCTGATGTTCCAGACCCGGGAAGGACCGCTACCTCCGCTGTCCGAGGCCGCGGCAGAGGCCGGGGGATGGCACCGGCCCGCGGTAGGGGACAAGGGAGTCCCAGAGCTATCCTGGTTCCGCCACCAGAGATCCCTATTATAGAGGAGCAGGACGGGGTGCCTCCAGCAAATCCTGCACCAATAGACTTCATGACGACGCCAGGCTTCCAGGCAGTCATGGGCGGTATGATGAGATTTATGGACACTATGTCCCATGCTGGTTTATTTCCAGCAGATCCTGCCATTTCTCAGGCGGGAGGGGGAGTCCAGACCCCTACTGCCCAGGCTGCAGGCCAGACAGTAGTATTACATCATACCCCGGGTACACTACACGTGGGTGGGGTCCAGCCTGTTACAGCAGTACCGGAGCCCAGACCATCTGAGGACGGTGATCCGCAGAAGTTATTGGATAGATGGACTCGATTGCACCCTCCAGTATTTAGGGGTGAGAAAGGCAAGGACGCCCAGGATTTTGTGGATAGGTGCAGGGACAGACTGCACAACATGAGGATACTAGATTCCCACGAAGTGGATTTCACTACCTTTTAGTTGGAGGGCAGAGCTCGTAGGTGGTGGCAGTCCTACATTCTCAGTAGGCCAGCAGATTCTCCTCCTGTCACTTGGGAGCAGTTCACGCAGATGTTTCTAGATAGATATATCCCACCCTCTGAGAGGGAAGAGCTGCGGTATCAGTTTGAGCCGCTAGAGCAGGGACAGATGTCAGTGATAGCTTATGAGGCCAGATTTTCAGAGTTGTCTCGCCATGCACTCATGATACTACCTACTGATGCAGAGAGGGTGCGGAAATTTGTGGCTGGGTTGCATCCAGGTATTAGGGCCACCATGGACTGAGAGGTAGAGATGGGTACTCCTTATCAGCTCGTGGTAGAGATTGCTCGCAGTATCGAGGGGTATCGGTCGAGGAGCAGGGAGCAGGGATAGCAGGACAAGAGGGCTAGATTCTATGGAGATTTCAGAGGTGCCCCAGCTAGGGGCAGAGGTCAGTTTAGCAGTGGTCAGCCCAGCAGGACTTTATATTCAGCACCTCCACCACCTCCCCGAGGTATTCCAGTGAGGCCTCATTTCAGTGCCATGCCAGAGCGTTCCTACCGTCCTCCAGCCATTCGGAGTTCACATAGTGGTTATCCCAGTCATCCGAGATCCTCCGGTCCCTACTTCAATGCTATGCCAAAGGGCTCTCATATCCCTTCGTCCATTCAGGGTTCTTCCTCGGGGCAGCAGACTATGGTACCTGGGAGGTTTTACGAGTGTGGAGAGCCAGGTCATATGAGGAGGCAATGTCCCAGGTTTCGGGGCAAGGCCATACAGCAGGGTTATCAGTCGATGGGTCTGGCACCAGCAGTCTGGCCACCTAGAGGTGGAGGACAGGCGGCAGGGGTTTTCCTAGAGGTGGAGGCCAGTCAGGGGGAGGTCAGGCAGCTCCTATTCACTATGGTGGAGCTCAGTCTTCCGGTACTCCAACCAGATTCTATGCCATTCCGGCCAGATCAGATGTAGTGGCCTCAGACGCCGTGATCACAGGTATTATCTCAGTATGTGGTAGAGAGGCTTTAGTATTATTTGATCCATGATCCACCTATTCATATGTTTCAGAATTATTTGCTCATTTTCTGGATGCTCCTCGCGGTTCCTTGGGTTCTCCTATATATGTGTCCACTCCTGTGGGCAATTCTGTGGTGGTAGATCGGATTTGATGGTCTTGTGTGATCACCTTCTGTGGGTTCGAGACTAGAGTAGACCTTTTATTGCTCGACATGGTTGATTTTGAGATTATTCTAGCATGGATTGTCTATCTCCTTATCATGTTGTGCTAGATTGCCATGCCAAGACAGTTACTTTAGCCATGCCCGAGTCGCCTAGGCTAGAGTGGAGAGGTTCCTCAGTTAGTGCAGCTAGCCAGGTTATTTCATTCATGAAGGCTCGGCATATGGTCGAGAATGGTTGTCTGACCTACTTTGCTTATGTGCGGGACACCACAGCCGAGTCTCCGACGATTGATTCAGTGCCAATGGTTCGAAAGTTTGCTGATGTAAACCTTCCAGGCATGCCTCCAGACCGTGATATTGATTTCTGCATTGATTTAGCTCCAGGCACCCAGCCTATATCTATTCCTCCGTACCGTATGGCTCCGAAAGAGTTGAAGGAGTTGAAGGAGAAACTTTAGGAGTTGTTAGCTAAGGGTTTCATTAGACCGAGTATATCGTCGTGGGGTGCTCCAGTTCTATTCGTGAAGAAAAAGGATGGGTCCATGCGGATGTATATTGATTACCGCCAGTTGAACAAGGTTACAATTAAGAACAAGTATCCTTTGCCGCGCATCGATGATTTGCTTGACCAGTTGTAGGGTGCTCGTGTGTTTTCTAAGATTGATTTGAGATTGGGGTATCATCAGTTGAAGATTCGAGCTTCAGATGTTCTGAAGACTATTTTTCGTACGAGATATGGCCATTATGAGTTCCTAGTGATGTCCTTTGGATTGACTAATGCCCCAGCAGCATTCATGGACTTGATGAATAGGATGTTTAGGCTGTATATTGATTCCTTTGTCATTGTCTTCATAGATGACATTTTGATTTACTCACGTAGCCTGGGTGAGCACGAGCAGCATTTGAGGGTTGTGCTCTAGACCTTGCGAGAACAGAAGTTATATGCTAAGTTCTACAAGTGTGAGTTCTGGTTGGATTCTGTGGAATTCTTGGGGCATGTGGTATCCGGAGAAGGTATCAAGGTTGATCCTCAGAAGGTTGAGGCAGTTCAGAGTTGGTCGCGTCCTACTTCAGCAACTGAGATCAGGAGCTTTTTGGGCCTAGCAGGATATTATCGCTGATTTGTAGAGGGGTTCTCTTATGTTGTAGCTCCATTGACTAGATTTACTCAGAAGAATGTCCCGTTCCGATGGTCTGGCGAGTGTGAGGCGAGCTTTCAGAAGCTCAAGACAGCATTGACCTCAGCACTAGTTCTAGTATTGTCTTCGGTTCTGGGATGTATACAGTATATTGCGACGCTTCGCACGTTGTCTTGGGTGTGTATTGATGCGGGAAGGGAGAGTTATTGCTTATATTTCACGCCAGCTGAAGGTTCATGAGAAGAATTATCCTATGCATGATTTGGAGTTGGCGGCGATTGTTCCTGCTCTTAAGAATTGGAGGCACTACCTGTATGGAGTGTCATGTGAGGTTTATACAGACCACCGTAGCTTGCAGCACTTGTTCAAGCAAACGGATCTTAATTTGAGGCAACGCAGATGGCTTGAGTTGTTGAAGGATTATGATATCACCATTCTTTATCATCCGGGCAAGGCAAACGTGGTAGCAAGAGCTTTGAGCAGGAAGGCGGAGAGTATGGGTAGCTTGGCCTATATCGCAGCAGAGGAGAGACCTCTAGCCTTGGACATTCAGCCCTTGGCCAATCGCCTGGTGAGATTAGACCTTTCAGAGCCCCGTCGAGTTTTAGCACATGTGGTTGCTCACTCTTCGTTATTGGGGGAGATTAAGGCCCGGCAGTTCTATGATCCGTGCTTAGCAGATCTTCGGGAGAAAGTGGTTCAGGGTAGGGCCAAGGAGGTTACTATTGGAAAGGATGGTGTTTTGAGACTTCAAGGCCGCTTATGTGTTCCTAATGTTGATGGCCTGAGGGAGATGGTTCTAGAGGAGGCACACAGTTCTCGATATTCTGTTCATCCTGGTGGTACGAAGATGTATCGTGATTCGAAGCAGCATTACTGGTGGAGGCGGATGAAGGGGGAAATTGTGGAGTATGTGACTAGCTGTCTTAATTGCCAGCAGGTGAAGTATGAGCACCAGAGGCCAGGAGGCCTACTTCAGCAGATGCCCATTCCTGAGTGGAAATAGGAGCGCATCACTATGGACTTCGTGGTTGGGTTGCCTCGTACTTTGCAAAAGGTTGACGCGGTTTGGGTCATCGTGGATAGATTGACCAAATCGGCACCTTTCATTCTAGTAGCTACTACTTATACTTCTGAGAGGTTGGCCCAGATCTACATTTGGGAGATAGTCCGGTTGCACGGTGTGCCAGTGTCCATTATATCAGATCGAGGTCCTCAGTTCATCTCGCATTTATGGAGAGCATTGCATAGTGAGATAAGGACCGAGATAGATCTCAGCACAGCATTTCACCCTCAGACTGATGGTCAGTCGGAGCATATAGTTCAGATATTGGAGGACGTTCTCAGGGCATGCGTGATTGACTTCGGGGGTCAGTGGGACCAGTTCTTGCCTTTGGCCGAGTTTGCTTACAATAATAGTTATCAGTCCAGCATTGAGATGGCACCATTTGAGGCTTTTTATGGTCGGCGATGTCGTTCCGCTATCGGGTGGTTTGAGCCTGGTGAGGCTAAGTTATATGGTACTGACCTAGTGAGGGATGCTTTGGAGAGGGTGAAGTTGATTCAGGAGAGGCTCCGCACAACACAGTCCAGACAGAAGAGTTACGTGGATCAGATAGTGCGTGATGTATCATTTATGGATGGAGACAAGGTTCTGCTGAAAGTCTCGCCTATGAAGGGTATTGTGAGGTTTGGGAAGAAGGGAAAGCTAAGCGGATAGGTCCCTTCAAGGTGTTGAGGCGAGTTGGGGAGGTTGCTTATGAGCTGACCATACCTCCAAGTTTATCAGGAGTTCATCCAGTGTTTCATGTATCCATGCTCCGGAGGTACCACGCCGACTTCTCTCACGTAGTTGATTTCAGCACTATTCAGTTGGATGAGAGGTTGGGCTACGAGGAGGAGCCAGTTGCTATTATTGATAGACAGGATCGCCAGTTGAGGTCCAAGAGAGTTTCTGCAGTTAAGGTCCAGTGGAGGGGCCAACCAGTTGAGGAAGCGACCTGGGAGTCCGAGGAGGGCATACGGAGCAGATATCCGCACTTATTCAGCACTTCAGGTATGATTCTAGACCCGATCGAGGATGAATGTTTGTTTAAGAGGTGGAGAATGTAAAGACTCGACCGGTCGTTTTTCGGTTATCAGACCCCGTTCCCCTAAATAAACTTCCCATAGCGGCTTATTGTAATTTATGACTTGCGGGGGCGGGTGGTCCGAGATTTCGAAAGCGTTTAGAGTGCTATAGGAACACTTGGTTCCTTAAGGTTGGCCTTTAAGGCCAAGTTTGACTTCGGTCAACATTTTGGGTAAACGACCTCGGAATCGAGTTTCGACAGTTCTGGTAGCTTCGTATGATGATTTCGGACTTAGGCGTATGTTCGGAATGGGTTTTGGATTAACCGAGAGCGTTTCGGCGCCCAATATTGAAATAAGAGTTCCTTAGGTTCCCATTGTGGTTTGGGACGTTTTTCTGAGTTATCGAGGTCCGGACGGAATTCCGAGACCGGGAATAGTTTTTTTATGTCATTTATGACTTGCTTACAAAATTTGGTGTCATTCCGAGTAGTATAGGTCGGTTCGGCGCGTTGTTAGCGAAGTCAAGAAAACTTAAAGTTCCTAAGTTTGGTTCTAGGAGCTTTGAGGTGTGATTTTGAGTTTTAGCATTTTTATTGGGTGTTCTGAAGGCTCGAGGGAGTCTGTATTATGATTTAGGACTTGTAGGTATATTTGGACAGGGGATCGGGTGGGCCCAGGTGCCTCCCGGACACCATATGAGGCCAAAAACGAGCTGAAATAGCTGTTGGTGCACCTGTTCTGGTGTGACCGCAGGTGCGATTGCCCAGTCGCAGGTGTGGGACCGCTCCTGCAATCCCAGCCTCGCAGGTGCGACCCCCAGCGGGCAGCCCATTTCTCCCAGGTGCGGACAAAGTTCCGCAGGAGCGGAGATGCAGGTGCGGTCTCCTCTCCGCAGGTGCGCGCCCAGGCCTCCTCGTCCTTTTCCGCATGTGCGAGCCTTTGCTCGCAGGTGCGAGACCGTAGGTGCGGTTCTCGAGCTGCAGGTGCGGAACCACTGTCAGGCAGTGTGTTTCATTAAAATATGGGATTTCTTCATTTGTCTTCATTTTCTTCCTCCATTACAGCACTTGAGAGCTTGGAAAAAGGGCTCCACGACCCAACCACTAAAAGGTAAGTAAATTCTATCCTAAAGTTCGTTAATGCATGCATTCTTAGTAGGATTTAACTCCTTAATTAGTGGAAAATTTAGGAATTTGGGTAGTAACCTAGGGCCTTCGAGAATTTAGAAAATTATTCGTGAATTAGCTATGAAATCAAACAAAAATCGTATATTAATGATCCTTAGGCTATGGATGAGTGTTTCCTTCAAGACTTTTTGGAATCCGAGCATGCGGGCCCGTGGTTGGATTTTGGGATTTCTTCAAGAATGGTGAATTCGACTAAATAATAGGAGAATTTCATGCTTTGAATATAAATTGATATATTTGTATAATATTTGGCTAGTTTTGTGTCTGTGAGTGTCGAGTTCGGAGTTTCGGGCGCATTCTTGACCCGGGGAGTAGGTGCGACGTGAGGTGAGTCTCCTTTCTAACCTTGTAAGGGGGAAGTTGTCCCCCTAGGTGATTTAAATGTTATGTGTGATAATTGTGGGGGCTACGTACATACAAAGTGACGAGAGTCCATACATAGCGGCTATTACTATTATGTCCGAGTAGTTAGGCCTACACCATGCCTTATGTTTTCCTTGAAATGAACTATATTTTCAGTGAATTCATGTTACATGCGGCTTGTTTCCCTGAGATCATGTAATTTAAGTAATTTTAAGGAATTGATCACGAAAACTAATTTATGAAGAATAAATGTGTGGATTGTGTGTGCATGTGACCGCTTCGCAATTTACATTCCGCGAGCGGAGTGTGATTTCCCCCACTCTTATGGTAACGGGCCGCACGCCACGGCGGATTGAGAGATGCACTTTTGGTTCGGGCCGTTCGATCCTCGGCAGTGTATAGAGAGGATTGAGAGATGCACTTTTGGTTCGGGTCGTTCGATCCTCGGCAATGCATAGATGTGAGTACTTTATGGAAAGGTGCACTTATGGTTTGGGCCGTTCGACCCTCGGCAGTGCACAAACATGACTATCTAATGACTCCGGTCAGTTGTCCTTACCCTGCATGCGCATGATTTACTTGTCACTAAATTCATGGACATTGATTTGACAGATATTTGGGGGAAGGTGAAGTAGTAATTGTTTTATTCATTCCCAGTACTTCCTTGGATTTCAGTGCCTTATATATATTTGTTGTTTCACTGCATTTACATGCCTACCGTTTCTCTCATATTCTGTTAAAGTTTATTGTTGGACCTTAGTGAGTGTCATGTCGACCTCTCGTCACTACCTCTTCGAGGTTAGGCGGGATACTCACTGGGTACATATATATTTATGTACTCATGCTATGCTTCTGTACTTAATTGTACAGGTTCTGAGGCTGGTGCATCTGGTTGTCGGACTGGAGCTTGACTTTAATTATAGACGGACCTGACTTCACGGTGAGCTTCTTTTCTCCTGGCGTTCTCCGGCAGCACCATGGGGTTTCTTTAGCTTATTTCCATCTATTTCCTTCAAACAGTGGGACTGTATGTTATATCTTTTGTATATTCTGTTAGTATGCACGTAAGACTTGTGACACTAGTTCCTGGCACACACGTGATAGTTGTTATGGATTTCGGGTTTGTATATATATTGGCTCACGCCCCTTCATGATTGCTTTTTATTAAAAACTGGCTAATTATCCTTGTAGATTCATGTTTTGAGTTTTAAAAACTAAGTATATGTTGAAATGTTTAATCTAATAAGTAAGAACCCTTAGTAAATTGAGCATCGGTTTGCCTGACCCCGCTGTTGGGCGACATCACGACCTAAGATAGGATTTTGGGTCGTGACAGCTAGCCTGCTCGCGAATCATACCTGCGACTCAGGTGCTCATATGTACACATATTCACATAATAAATCCGCATTTTTATCAAGACAACAGTTACTCCGGAAAGTGGTAAGATTATTCTTAAAGGAACATTATAAATAGCTTTTAAATCTTTGTTTTGAAACTCATTTGCCAAGTTTAATAATATTCAATAATATAACCTTATCAGGTATACAATTATCCACGGAGGAATCAATTCTCTTTCTAAATAATCATGAAAGGTACACTCTAGTCTTCTTAGGAAATCAATTACCGATTCAATAGCATTTACAGCCTAATATTAGTGGCAGGATCACGTGTACAACACATAAGGCATGCTAGTGGGTCCTAGTCTACCCGGACATGGCATAATAGTAGCTATGCACGGAATCCCGTCACCTCGTGCGTACGTAGCCCCCGAAGATAATAGCACATACTTAATTTGTTCACCTAGGGGGACAATTCCCCCTCGCAAAGTTAGAAAGGAGACTTACCTCGCTCCGAAATTCCATAACCAGCTTCCAAGCCCTTCCGATGACTCAAATCGATGCACAACGCCCCAAAACTATCCAAATAACGACAAACCAACGAAAATATACTCTAATATTTGTTAACAATTCAAATTATATAATTTCCCAACTCCGCTCAGTGAATTGACCAAAATGCCCTCAGGCCCACGTGCCCGAAATCTGAAATTTCTCGAAGATATATTCTACCCATAGCTTTACTAGTTCAAATATACAATTTACTCCAAATTCCATGCTCAAATTCGTGGTAGAAATCCGAAATACAATTTCTAGGTTTTCTTCAATATTTTCCCAATTTTTCCAGAATTTTTCATGTCTAATCCATGCATATAACTTGTATTAATCTTAAAACCAAGAAGAAATTACTTACCTATTCATGCTTGATGGAAAACCTCTCTTGAAGCTCCTCAAAATCGCCCACATCAATGAAACAAATGAAGAAATGGCCAAAATCCCGTTTAAAATATCTCACTGCCCAGGCGACCCTCCTATGCGATTGCATAACATGCTCCGCGATCGCATAGGCTAACTATGCTGCCTCCCAAATTCCCTCGGTGCGATCGTGTCCCAACACCTGCGTTTGCACAGGCCAAAGCTGCAACCCCCACATTTTCCTCTATTGTGCGATTGCATACACTTACCTGCGATAGCATAAGCCAAAATCCAGCAGCCTCCCAAATTGCACTGTGTGATCGCATACACTTACCTGTGATCACATAAGCCAAAATTCAAGCCCCTCTAATTTCTTCTTCGTGATCGCACACTATGGGCCGCGATCGCATAGCTTACCAGTGACACCAGCAAACAGCAGCAGCAGGTAGGGGGAAAATGGTCTGAAACCACCCCGAAACACACACGAGGCCCCCGGGACCCCGTCCAATCACACGACTCAGTCCCATAACCTTACATGGACTTTCTCGAGGACTCAAATCACATCAAACAATGCCAAAATCATGAATCGCACTAAAATTCAACCTTATGAACTTTGAACTTTCAAACTTCCACGTTCGATGCTGAAACCTATCAATTCACGTCCAGTTGACCCCAAATAATTCACACAAGTCATATTTAACATTACGAACCCGCTCCAACTTTCGAAATCGCATTCCGACCCCGATATCAAATTTTCCACTTTCGGTCGGATTTCTCAAAAACCTTCAAATTTCTATCTTTAGCCAAATGACTTCAAAATGAACTACGGACATTCAAATTCACTTCCGATCGCGCTCCTAACTCCAGATCACCATACGGAGCTATTCCCAGGCTCGGAATCCTAAACGAACATCAATAACACTAAAATACCTTACAGCCCAAATTTATGAAATTCTTCTAAAATGCTATCTTCCATAATATACGCTGAAATGCTCCCGGGTTATCCAATACCCGATCCGGACATACGCCCAAGTCCGAAATCATCATACGAACCTACAGGAACCTTCAAATCCTGATTCGGAGGTCGTTTACTCAAAATTCCAATCTTAGTTGATTCTTCCAACTTAAGGCTTCCGAATTGAGAATATTCTTTCCAAATTAACTCTAAACTTCCCAAAATTTAATTTCGACCACGCCCACGGGTCATAATACCTGAAACGAAGCTACTCACGGCCTCAAACTGCTGAACGACGCGCTAGAGCTCAAAACAACTAGTCGGGTCGTTTTATTCTCCCCCACTTAAACAAACGTTCGTCCTCGAACGTGCTAAGAACTGCTCTGGAGTTATCTGAAATCACTGTTTAACACCCCGAGCACTTGCCCGTGCTACCACAACCCAGTTGAGTACATTAGCTTGATCAAATCTGAAGATTTCTTCTTTTATCCATATAATAAGCTCAGAATCCAGTTCCAACACTTGAAATTTCTCTGCCAGGCCTAGTTCCAATATATAAACACCGTATCAACTACCACACGATATACCAGAACATGACTGCATACCCTTGCTGAATTAGCACCATGCACTGCATAATTCATCATCTGACCATAATGACACTCCCTAAACCTTAATAGCCAAAATTCCATGAATCTGATGCTCCCAATGCACCTCATTATATTCATATACATGCTTCTATAATGCTGGCGATACCACCACAACGGAGGAGATGTGTAGAAATTCATAATCAACTGTCGAGTTAACAAATCATTGGATATCTCCTCTTGACTAGAATCATAACCTCATTACGAACCAAATAATGGTATTTGTCCTTTAATATATTTCGCATAATCTTATCGCGCTGATCCCTGATCCAATAATCTCGTCTCACCCAATATGAACTGTTCAGACAACAAATCACCCCAAACATGACCAACAACCTCACATGATACCACATCGCGCCAATAGGCCATAATTCGAACATGATAAATAAGAAATGAATCAGGAAGGGACTATTCAACTCACGCAACTAATATGAACTTTCCTCAGAAAATAGGAAGTATAACATAAGAAAAATAAATATAAGAACCTGACGCATCATCACACTGTTGCGGCATGCAACTCGATCCAAATAACATACCCGTGGCGACGTGCCACCCGATCCACACATAAAATTCACATAAGGAAATATATACGGAGCTGAATTGCTCAATGTTACAAATTACTGAATATCGATCATAAGCACGCTAAGTGCATAATACCATCCTGGGGAGACTGACAAAGCTATATGCTCACAAAACTCAAGCACAACTGAGGTGCGATATATATGTATACTCTGGATCTCAAGAGCTGTCCTGCTCACATAACATCATCACTAGGCGGAGATCTCAACACATAAGAAATTATCAAGCCGTTTCACAACTCACACAGCACAATCATATTATCACATGAATTTGACGAAGACGGAACAACATCCGTTGTTCTAATACCTTTCCATGAAAAGCGCTTTACTGAAATGAACATGCCTGGCTCATACGGAGCCCATAATCATATTTAAATCCATTCACAAACATTGAGTCTACCTTGCTCGCACCAAACTAAGCTAATAGCTTTACCTGGGTCTATATTAACCCACTTTCTCTCATAATACGCGAGAACAACCATCATAGTCGGGACAAACACTCCACAATCCACAACCAAATGAACTGAACGCCTTCCAGACATAAATTCTCAAATAAGCAATATTGCACTTCTTTATACTCGGTCCAAATCTTCAATCCATTAAGTGACTACATATCACACTTATACAATCTTCCCGTGGTTACGCTCCCACGATCTTCCACACCAGGTAACAAGTCTA